>JTDE01000630.1:12545-69100 GCA_014338405.1 Paragonimus skrjabini miyazakii
TAGATGGCGGACAACACAAACGATGGGACAAGTCATCGCTCAACGAAATCAGACCAACGGACGGAGAATGGCAAGCGGAAAACCCCCTGGTAGACGGCGCCGATCACACACATAAACCTGGCAGAAGTACACACGACGTGTGAGCGGAAACCGGGGGCGCGTTGTGGACTGAAATTCTGACTCATAAACGCGAGCGCGCGTGTAGTGAGTTGAACAAGAGAGATTGTGCTATATTGAGCGCCTTTTCGCTACAATATGTTCCGAAGAAGCTGTTCACTTGCGACAAACTGGATTTCCGTCATGTCGATGAACCTCATGAACAAGCATTGCTCGATCCCACCTGATTTTGAATATGATGACGACCGTCGAGAACTTGAACGCAAACTGACTAAACGGTTGCGCAAAGACTGTAAGCAGCATTTGGCCGAACAGTCGAAAGAAGTGGAAGGAGCCTTTTTGTCTGGGAATAGAAGAAGGCCATATTCCCTGATACGTGGTTGTACTGGCTGTCGAGTCTGTGTAAGTGAAACCATATGTGAAGAAGATGGTTCAGTTGTCTCCAGCTAATCTCGCCGATTTAACAGGTGGGCTAAACATGTTGAAGAACAGTTCGGCTGGTCTCAACTAGGTTATCTAGACGACGGAACCCGAATGGTCGGTTATTGCGTTCCGGATGGTCCTCTGTCTGAAGCAGAAGTGATCCTGGAGCTTAACAAGGTTCCTGGATCAGATCCCCTCTATCCTCCTCTTTTGAAGGAGGACGAGATGTTGATATCTGAACCGACAAAACTCCTTCAGACGGTTCAGGAAACTGAAGAGGTACCTTGTGATTAGCACTTATCAACAGTAATTCCCGTTTTCATAAAAGGAGCCCGAAGTTTGTGACAACCACAGAGGTGAGGCATCATTCTAGTGTATGTTGCGTCCAAATTACTCACTGGTCTTATATTATGTGGGCTCATTAAGCCCAGTTGAAGTCAGGTACGTAAAGAACGGGCAGAATTCCCTGCCGGTCGTAGATGCGTTGATCACATTTTTACTTTGAGATGAACTTTGGAGCACCGACAATCTTAAAGGCAGCCAACAGTCGTGTTATTTTTTAGACATAAAGGCTGCGTTCGACTCGGTTGCTCGTAATGTTCTCTGGGACTGTCCTCTCCTCAAGAGAGTTCTGAAAAAACGTAAGTCTGTTATCACTGTGTGCTCACTCTGCAAAGAGGGTGAGAGTTTGTGGACAACAGTCTCGGGCGTTCATCACTTCTAGTGGTGTTCGTCAATGGTGTCCGATCTCTCCCTTCTTGGTCTACGTTGCCATGGATGAAATTCTGGAAGGTGCGCTTTAGGAGTCCATTGGATTCGGTGTTAAGCTTTTTCCTGCCTCTAGGTTGACCTATCTAGAGTATGTGGATGATACTGTATCGGTTAACCCCCCTGTCGATGGCATGCTGAACAGAGTGAATGACCGGACTGGTTTGTCTGGGATGCGTTTCGCACCTTCAAAGTGCATAGTGCTGCTTCAAGACTAGGACAATCCCACTCGTATGTTCTTTATTGCAGGCAATCCGCTTGAGATTGTGGATAATTTCATATACGTGGGTGTCACTATCTCGTCAGCCTGTAATATTGGCGGTGAGATATCAGCGAGGATAGCAAAGACTCGAGTGGCGTTTGTCGACCTGCGTCATCTGTGACGCCGAAAAGACGTTTGGTTATCACTGAACAGAAGGGTAGATAATGTTTGTGTTCTGTTTCGCTCTATGATTTGGACCCTCGGTCTCTTCGCAACGGGAATACAAGCAGACTTGTGTTTGAACATCATTGTCTCCTCCAGCTAGCCTACATTAAGTGGACTGATCACGTGAGCAACATGGTCTTTTTGCTGGTGCGTACTCTGGAATGCTCGGGATGCACAGTCAGTTGGTCAACTACGCACGTTTCACAGTCTGTGATGGTTAGGTCACGTACTCTGCATGTTAACTGAGCGTTTGCCATACCAGGTGTTCGATACTGAGATCGCCGACAGTTGGGTAAAACCGCGTGGTGGTCAAGCAACGACGTGGTCACGAAATATGAGCGCCCTGATCGTTCCATTGAGCGAAGTGGGTAGATATCGCCTACCCGGCTGGGTTTTTTTATTATCATCACTCAAATCGTTGATTAGAAATGCTATTGTAGACGTCGGTGTGCCATAGTCAATGACGTACCTGCATCTGTTCTATTTCCAGTACTTTCGCCTAGTCTTCTTTCATTAGTTTTCAACCGTCTTAGTAACGTCACTATGAGGGGCGGTCCGAGCCACAGTACCTTTTCGGCGGGCTTATGCTCACTATGGTGGTGGTTTTGATGCTATTTGATTACCACTGCGTTCGGTAGATACTGACATACCTATTTTTGAAATTAGACTGTTACTCGTTTGGACTTCGTGGTAGCAGAGAACGTTTCGGAGTGTCTTAATTTATATCTTCACTTTCACGGTGAACCCGATCGTGAACGTTTTCTTTACGTTCCACTACGAGTAGAACCGCTTGAGCCATTTCCGTTATCTGTCTAACGGGGAAACCGCGTTGGGCACATTTGGGCACATCAGGACTGACATGAATGAGAAGCTGGAGACAATCCTTTAGTATTCTTCAAACCCTGTTCCTTCGATGGAGCTTTAATCTGTTCTGGCATGCTTTGGGTTGTGCAACAACAGCGACACATATCCGCCAAGGATGCATCTCCACTGTTGACCGTTCTTGCGAAGTGACCATCAGAAATGCAACTGACATGTGTGTGTGAACAGCACGGAACGTAACATACGTCAGCGGAAGTATATTTTGCATCCTCCTCAATGTTATAAAAGGTGCTTTTGTAGAACGCAGTGCGCATTCCATGTTCTCACTTCGCCTCCAGACGAATCTTCACCACGGCTGCCGAAAATTATTGCGGGTGTCTCGGAACAGGCTGTATACATACTAGAGCTTTACCACCACTGGCGCCTTTAGATGCCAGTGGGTATCATATTCTATCTTGATCGTTTAGAAGATGAAGTTGGTAGGTTAAGAGCTGGTTATCTAACCGGAGCTGTCTGTTCAGTGATTTCTTTAATGAGCCTACAATGTCGATAGGCGTATTGTAGCTGGCTCAGCCAAAGTCAGCAGTAACCCCGGTGACTTGCCCAGCGTCCCTTCAAAACCCGAGCTCTTTTCCAAATGCGGCAACTTGCACTCATTCAGAATAAGTCGGTCAGGTGTGCTTATACCAACGCTTAAAGCCTGATTGATAAGCTAACATAGCGCCGTATACTTAGGTTTGCTACCGAGTTGTTTATCATTGGGATTACCGAATCATGGCTCCTACTAAATCATTTTGATTCTGAGCTGATAAAACAATGGGTATTGTAGCATACAAGCTGACCGTTTTTTACACCGACTTCCCGTTACGCTTGTGAACGGTTTCTGGGCAATATGGAGACATCGGGAGGACAGTGTTCTTTCGAAATAGGGGTTCCAGCAATAATTCTGTAAAGGGAAACAACGCGGACAAGCATGAGCTAAAGGCCCAATAAGTCATGCACACAACCTACACAACTGAAACCAAAATGTTGCTATAAACACAGTGACGCGCTTTGTCACACAGTTCAAACTCAATCCGTGCGCGCTTGCTAGTCTTAAATACGCCCTACAGTATAGGTGGTAATGTTGCCCTCCATGCTTATAACTCCATCCGAGCTAGTCCCCAGTCTCAACCAATGCTATCCGCCACTCTAGCATCATTCTGGTACTCTATTTTACCAACTGATTCCGACAGTTGGTTGATTGGCACAGTTTATTGCCCCCTTACTGCTACTCCGAGTTTACTAGGGTAATCCCGTCTGGACTCAACCGTATCTCCACCGTACGTTTCTCTAATATCTTGATAATGGGTGACAGCTTGCCACACACTTGCTTCCAGGCTCGCCTTTGCACAGGCTCCGTCGGTACATTGTCTCACAATCGATTCAGCTCATCATTATCTGTTGACGTGCGGAACCACTTCACTAGGGCTAGGAGGATATCCCAATACGGCTTCCTCATCTGCAAAAGGACAAACTTCTATGAACTTCAGAAGCCCGCTACAATGGCAGCTCGGAGTTGATTGTGAAACCCTACTTCGAGCGGCTTCGTAAATTTGACCTCTTCTCCGTTAAGTATCGTAGACAAACGGGCGATCTTATATCTGTTTTCATAATTCTGAAGTTCCTAAGTTATTCATCCAGATCTGTCCGCGCTTGCGGATATTAGGTACCACTCCCCCAAACTGGATTGTGAATACAGTAGACCTAGGCACAACTTCTTGATACGTGTCTGTTAAGTCTGGAACTTCCTGCCTAGATATGTCGTGAATGCTACGACAGTCGTTGCATCCAAGGTTCGCTTGGATCGCTACTCCATTCCTTTGTCTGAATCCTAGCGTGCTTTAATGCGCATGGCCGTTTGTGCGTGTTTGTCTGTTAAAGAGCTCATATCTATGTATTATATATATTCACCCACACATTTACATGTGTATTAGAAGTAAATCTGCATTTTGTTTTCTTTTATTTCATTCTCTTACCATAATCGATAAAAGTTGCAACGTTTAACTATCCCGCTAGAGTGGAAGTTCCTTTCCTGGAACAACGGAATCATCGAAAGCTGTCGACTCCTACTTCCATCCACCACCCATTGAATCTTTCACCTATCCAATTTATACTTTTCCGATAAAAGTTATGATGTATCTATCCAACATCCTCATCACAACGGCCTCGAATATGATCAAAACGTACTGCTGCTGGGACTGTCGCTCACATCAACAGTGACATGGAATAAGAAAATGTTACTATAGATACTGAGGTGCAATTTCTCTATTTGTCTCCTGGTTCAGTGATTCAGTGAGCTCATGATGGAAATTGTAAGGTGGAGCTTATGAGGATTCCCTGTCTTCAGGCGTAGAATCGCAAAACAGCACCGATGCCGCCAATAATGTGTTCTGTGACACTTTCGTCAACCTTCTGAAACAGACGAACACTTAATCGTAATTTGACTTGAAGATTGTGTGAAGGCCGTGAGTCTCAATTGGTGGAACGGTTGAGAGATAGAGTATGACTTTTTATCTGAGAATAGCATAATGTAATTCTCTGTGATTCATGGCTATGCTAGCCGTCGAGTGGGTGTATGTGGGACTATATTTGTGAAAGATGGTTTTCACACCACCTGCCAGTCGTGTTGATTTTATAGGTAGGCTGAACATTTAAAGGTATGCTCCAGTTATTCTTAACCGTACCATAAAGACATCGGGGCCAGAATGATTAATGACTGCGTACTAGGCGTTCCTCCTATGGAATCAGAAGTAGTCCTGGAGTTTCAGGTATTGTCAGTAAAGGGTCTGACGTCTATGTGACAACCACAGAAGCATCAATTTAGTCTGTTGTGTTCAAGTTAATCATTGGTCTTATATTACGTTTAGTCTCACAAGATTCAGGAAAAGTCCGTTGCATGAAGGACAAACAGAATTCCGAACTAATCACACTTTTATCCTGCGATGGATCTTTAGGTACCGGCTCTCTTATAAAAAGTCGATGGTCTTAACCTTTTTCGACCTAACGTTTGCCTTCATACCAGTTGATCGTACTGTCTCCTTTGCAAAAGAGTTCCAGACAAACACGTGAATTTGTTTGGGTCATTGCATGTTCACTCTGTTGGCGTGAGAATTTATAGACAACTGTCCCGGGTATCATCATTTATAATGCTGTTTGCCAAGGACTTCCGCGTGGCGATCAAACGACTACGCGATAACATAACTCGAGGACTTGAATTGTTTTGTTGAGTTTAATCGAATTCGCACTTTATTGCGGAATAGAGAGTCAATGGAGTCCCTCTAATTTCATGTTTAAGCCATTAGCACTGACAGAATCTAAATTTAGATGACTGCTTTTCATCTTTCCTTACGTCACCACTCCTCAGTGGCCTTTATTAAGCATGAAACATACATGTCCTTCCAGTTCACTTGTAGCTCAGTGGTGACGAAATTGGTCAATATTCACTTTTGTGGGTTCAGTTTCCTGTTATTGAGACCACTCTTGTCTTGGTTTGTGAAGTGTTATGGTACCCAGCTCACACGCGATCTAGTATTTCACGGGAAAATAGATGCCTGAAAACCCCATACGAATACATGTTCACACTTTCAGTTACGGTTGGTGGCATCTGTTTCAGGTTAGTCTGTTACAATGGCTAAAGCATAACGTTCACCATAAGTGGCTTGCGCTGCACCACCTATGTTTTCACTCATACATCACGAATCCAGTTCATACTCGATAAGCTAAGGTATGTGAGTGGAGCCGTTTGTGGTCTAGACAGCCAACACTGATTAGCCAGATGGTAGGCTGATATGAAAGTGGAACCCTTATCTCGCTGTAACAAAAAATAAAGGGACAGATGGTAAAGTCCGAATTAAAAGTAGATGTTGAAAATATAGTGCAAGAAGTAGTTCACCATAGGAGTGCGAATTATTGCACTCTAGATAGGATGATGAAGAAAAACAAAACTTTGGAGTAAGGTGGAAAAACACAGGACGCTCATCGTACAAAGCTGAAGAAAAGTTAAGGTAGCGAGCCACCACAGCACAACTTTCTGAAAAGGAAGAGCAAATGGTTTAAAAAATGACGGCGATTATTATTTCATACGAACAAAATTGGATATAATTGATAAGTTATCTGCGTCTAACGCTCTCGTCCTCTTGTAGTGGATTTCAAGACCGGAGGTGTGAGTATTTTAACTCACGGCGAATTACTTCAACACAACGGCGAGGCAAGCCGAAAAGTCCAAAGCAATCGGATCGCGTACAACACGGGCTACCGGGCGAATCATCGCTCAAAGAGATCGGACTAACGGAAGAGAAATGGCAGACAAAATGGGATGAATGACCAGATTGGAGGCAATATTATTCCAACACTCGGCAGAATATCTCGACGCGATCGTGAAATACGGCCAAAGCCCACAGTGGGTAGATTGCGGCCAACACGGACGACAGGACGAATCATCGCCCAACGAGATCGAACCAACTGGCGGGGAATGGCAGGCGGAAACCCATCGGACAGAAGGCGTCGAACACACACAAACCGGGCAGAAGTGCACACAACGTGTGAGCGGAAACCGGGGATGTGTTGTGAACCGGAACTCCGGTTCACAAACACGAACGCGCGCGACATGGGGAAGAGCGAGTTGGACAATAAAGATTGTGCTTTAATAGACGCATTTTCGCTACACTTCTTTCGGTGTACCATTAGTACGCTGTTGACCTGACAATTCGAGACGGCCGGTGCATACACGATCGCGTTTGACGTAACGCCATATTACTATATCACCATGACCTGTGGCACCCACAATTCCCTTGTGTACCGCGGGTTTGACTTCTCGGCCGCACAATGGTCGCCACTTGGGATCTTCGAGCGCTCGTCCAGATCACGTTCTTAAAGACTGTACGATTCAAGGCTTTCCACCACATCAAATACATTACTTGGTTCCATGCATGACTCATAAACTTGGTGTGTTTCGTTGAATTTTTAAATTGTTTTTTGATTTTCCGATCACATGCAAACTTACGCTAGTCGGGTTGGTTCACCTTCCCTATTTCGGTGTTGTCTTTTGGCAGATATTTGACCGACTATCATAGTGGCATTTCATTAGTTTGCTTCATCTTGTGCGATCTTCATTCCAGAAGGAATATGTATCGGCGTTTCATTTATCCTCCATTTCTTCGAAGATGCCATTTAACACTTTCATGTAAGCTTTGCTGCTCTATATCTATCTGCAGTTCGTTTGAAAAGCACCTTCGTTGGAACAGAGAACGTAAATATCTATGACGGCCATATTCCTTTGAATGCTTTTCAAAAAGTGTTGCTTACTTTGGGTTCTGGCCTTGGATGTCTTCTAAACCCCCGAAGAGCTGGTTTGTTTCGAGATAATAATCTGATTCCGTCCTTCAGATCTTATCAGTACTTTTGGAGAAACCAGTGGTTATTTCGCATTGAAAAAGATGCGAGCTAAAATGTTAGCTGATCCCATCGGTTATCGGATATTGACGTTAGAACATTGCATTGTACTGATTCCTCATTAGTGAATGCCCTAGAATACGAACACATACTGTTGACCTAGAGTACCTAAACACTTTACCGGATAATACTTTTGGGAAAGCCTATTCGACTTTCTTAAGGCAATATGTTAGTTTTGCCCATGTGTTGATTTAGATTTCGTTGCAGAGTTACTCGCCCGATGAACGTGACCTTGTTCGGTTCGTGGACGATCCTGACTTGTCGTATGTTATGCAGAGATACCGTGAAATTCATGACCTGGTCCACACACTCTTGGAGCAGCCGACCGATATGCTGGGTGAAGTAGTTGTTAAGTGGATTGAGGGTATTCAGAACGGATTACCTATGTGTCTTACCGGTGGTCTTTTTGGTTCCTTACGTCTGGCGCCCATGTAAGTTCAAAGTTTCATTGAATTGCCCCTTAGCACTCTTAACTTGTTGCATTCGTCTATTTAGTCATAGGTCTATTACCTATAGAATGTATATGGTGCCACCCGACATGAAAAAAAGACTGTATTCAAGTTAAAGGAAAGTTTTCACGCTTGCATCTTTAAACGAACAAGCACGTAGACTCCGTCGATATCGTGACGTCTTTAGAACTCCGAGTGACGCGTAAGCAAATCGGATCTGAAAAGTCAGGTTAGTTACTGCGGTACTATTAGCTATTAAAAGTGGGATAAACGTCACAACAAACCCCATTCATTCACGTTTAAAAGGAATATAGTAACAGTAAGCACTTCATTGGGCTCCACAGGTCCAGGGATATAAACAACGATCCATCGGTTAAGACTAACATGCAAATACGAAGTTAACAAGTCACTGTCTCTGGATGGTACATGTGTGTGAATTAAATTCGTGTGAACCAGACAGTTGTAAACAGCACAGTTAAAAGAGGGCGGACAGGAACAGGCTGACAAGCATTTATGCGATGGCCACTTGAATCCTGTGGTCAGTGTACAATGCAAAGTACACGGTGTCTGAATCTCAAAGGTCACTATAAGAGGCTTGAAAGCTAGTATTCAACTTGAAGGAGAAATCACGTGATTCGCACAAGAAAAGCAAAGGTTTGGAAGACCGTCGTTAGAATTTTTAATCGGGGCACAGAAATCTGTGACAGCCTCTGTTGATGTTCTTGTGACTTTTCTGATATCGTTTTTCCCCGTGGGTGTTGCAAGCCTACAGATACCAACCGAAAAAGTCTGTTAAGTCTCTAGATACATATCTCGGTTACAAAAATAACTTGGCTCGATGGTGCGTTTCCCAACAAACGCTCGTTTCCATATCTATAACTCTGGAAATCACATGATGGGACGGCGTACGAAGTCGACGGCGAATGCTCCCGTTCGGAATGTTGTCATTCGTGAACACCTGTTTCTTGGTGGTCTTGTTATTTACACAATGATTCTTATTCCTACGAACATTTATGTACACCGGCATCTCACAGGATGAATCATCAGCATACGTCCCCAGCTCGAATTGATCACTAATAGTGGGCCCGTCTGTAGTAAGACTCACGCTGTTGTCGTCACGGTCGGTTCAGGCTGACAAATGCCATTTTGGCGTTTGAACTGCAATTGTCGGTCGATTTACTCATATCATTAACGCTTACAAAACTCTCTAGATGGCCTCATCGATAGATGCTTAGAACCACATTTCAACAGTGAGGTCGAACAAAGTACCGTCTTCCGGGAAAATGTAGTGGGAAAGGTAAGTTGTATGACGCCTAATGTATTGAAGCACCGGAAGTGGGTGTTGCTCATGAAACGCGATAGGCTGTACTCATTGCAGTCAGCTGTGTTGACTGTTAGTTGAGCCAAAGCTATATATTAGATCGCCATTACCTTGGTCGTTTCACTGGCGTTGGCTTGTTTCAACACTTTCGGCTGGACGAACCGGAAGGGTTTGCTGCAGCTGCCGGCGGATACAGTTCCTTCTCTCCGTGTATCCACCAAGTATGTCAGGTACTTCAGATTTTCTACAGTGTTATCTGTAGGCGTTCACAAATTGCACTAGTTTTTTCGTTAGGTAGTCGACGGCGAGCGTTTGGAATACCTAACGCATCTAAAGAACTATACGGGGAGGCAGCGTGCTTATTGTGTTTGGGTATTACGTGTAAGTATAATGGTGCGCTCATAAGAATATCGTCATAGACAGTCAAGTTTACACAACTTAGACAAAACGATTTATAGTCTTACGTAATGATGTATAATCTTTGTGGTGTTCGCAACGACTTTGGGTCGTATACTTCAAGGTCTCTGAGGTGTGATTGAGGCTGATGTTATATTTCATGTTATCAACCCTAGCGTTATCCTCGTGGTCAGTATGGTAGCATTGTGTCGTCTCCACCTCAGAATTCTTCCCACCATGACACCAAACGTCGGGACTTAATAACGAAGTTCTTGTGGCAAGTCAACGGTTATCTGTTTTATGTCAATAGACACAAAAAGCACCGACATCAATTCGAACGAGTGCGATCATTGATGTAACTAATTATTCGTCTCGAATGGTATGTAACAGATTAAACAACACAAAAGTAGCTACAGCATATGGGAACTGGACGATGCATACTCGGCAAATACAGTTGCTATGCTAACCACTTGTAGAAAAAGATCGGAGGTATCACAAGTCGAGTGATTACATACTAAGTAGCTGTCATCCTTAACATCTCTTTTAGACAGTAACCTGGTTTCGATTGCAGTCGATAGTTTACCTGTGTTGATTTGATCGAAACCCTCCAATGATTACTGAGTTCACACGGCGACAGGGACCAGAGCGTCTCGTTTGGTTGAATAAATACGTTTGTTTAATAGGCAACCATGAAACGTCAGATGAATGCACCAACAAACCCAAATTTACCTTGCCTGCCATGTTGTTTGAACACAATTAATATGGGTGTTAATATTTGTTAGTTGGAATCCTACTGGTTTCGGAGTAGCACGCATCCTTACCAGTTTTTTCTAACCGTTTAACAATCTGGTTACATTGTTTCTTAGTGAAATAGTGTGTTCCGCTCTTTATGTGTTTTTATTCCTCCAGACAAACGCAAAACTACCTTAAGACACATTTGGACTATGCGCTTCGTGTTGGCTTCGAGGGTAATTTCCTCATGAATGTCTATTTTGAAGAACATTGGGAACAACCTATGGATGAGTTTCGAACTTCGTTGAACATCCCACCTCCTCCTGCGCGAACGATAACCAAAAAGAGTTCGAGCAAAAACTGAACCCCCGTCTGACAACACCTTTAGAGCGCGCCTTTGGCAAAACAAATTTGTACATATGTGATGAGAATAATGTGTTTGTTTGTGACCTTTTCTTAGCCAACCTTCAACGATATGTCTTGTAATCCCTCCCAGAAGTTTTATAAATATCCTGTCCGGTAATCAATGAAGTACCCATTTAATATTTAAGCATCCTTGTCTTAGGTTTCCATGTTGGGGAGGATTTTTACCACGTCTGTGTTGTTGCTGCTTTTATATGGTTGAAGCAGATTGTCATCAGAATGCTCCTACATCAGTCATGCTCTACTTATTAACGTCGAAATTACTGGAGTCGTATGTAAATGTGGAGCTATTGAATATTTTACAAATCAAACGTTAATCTTGATGAAGTAGAACGTTCATACCTACAATTGTCATAGGTCGCACAGTAGTGACTGAAAGTCTTCAACATTAAAACTCGTTTACAGAACCATCAGTGTTTATTGATGCATAATTTCATTACATACTACTGATCGTTCCACAAGTGTGTACCTAGATAAAAAATCCAGAGTCCAAACAAAGTTCTAATGCACGACGCACTAAGTCGTTTATCACAGAAAGGAATCTACCAGACGTGAAATACAAAAGGCCATTGACAGTGGAGACCGTAAATTTATTTGACGAAATACACCTGAGGTCTCTTGGCGCTATAAACGGCACCGACATGCAAATTAACTAGGGAGACTAGAGACTGACCGTCGATGAGCGAGTAAGTCGGAAGTATGTGTGATTCGGGTTGGTGCCACATAGTCACATGGCATGCGGACAAACAATCGGACAGCGTACATCGTGCGAACTTTATCACTACCCTAGGTACAGTATGCAGCTATGAGAATTTGAACTATTTTACACATCATACCGCATGTAGGCCAGTGAAATCTCTAGGTCGCTACAAGGAAATTTCTCAAAAATAAACAAGCCTCAAGGTAATCTCAATGGGTCCGTGCAAAGAAAACATTTTTGCACGCCAATAGTCTCCGTCAGTTCGCTCGAATCCGACGTCAGCACGGCCCGAATCTTATGGTTTGAGCAGGGCAAGTTGGAACGCAGATTATCGGTCATTTCTTCGTGATGGACCCGCCCGCGAATGCAACTATTTGTTGCTCATCGCTTGGCTGAAAAGTTATCGTGATAACACAATCCGTTGGGAGGAAATACCACATTGTCACTTTGTCCATTTGTACTCATCGATACTTGCCGGTTCCAAGTCCAACGTTACTTTTCAATCGGTTAAACGTTTGCAGAAACGTTTGTTAACAGCCAGATGCTATTGATCGTGGACCGCGATGACCATAACACTTGGATGATGTCGCCGAGCGATTTGGCCTGCAATGCGCGTACGTCCCTATGCCACCTAGTCTGGTTGTGCTTGCCACAGCGTGTTGATGCAGTTCACTAACCCGAATCGGTTAGGATTTCTGTTTTTTGGGTGAACCGTCCGGTCTTGTCTGGATTCTACATTCGAAGTGATAGTTGCTTAATTATCTTTCAATCAGTTGGTATCCCGTCAATTTGACCAAGGGAGAAACAAGTCGTGTGATATTGATTTGATGGAGAGGGACATGAAATAATGTGACGCTGCTGATTTCAGCAAAAAATCACCCATTAATACCACGAAAGAAAACTAGTGATGCCTGAACGAATACATTGCTCTCAAAACGACTGATCGATTTCTGCTTATGAACGAAAGGAAGTACAACAGCTAAGATATATATATATATATATATATATATATATATATAAAGGTGTACCCAAAAGTTATATCAACATACCGTAAGCAAGATATTGTCGGGCTGAGTTGGGACATATGGCAGCCCAGTACAGATCTTCAGCATTTCAAGTGGGGTGCGACTGGGTTGTCCAACCCCATTTCTATCAAACTCTGCAGTCGACAAGGTTCTAGGTCGCGTCCTAACAGACTGCGATCGTGATGGTGTAGAAATATCGTCAGGCATTTGACATTCAGTATACAGACGAAATTGTTCTCATCTGTGAAGGTTCGCAGAGAGCCCAGAACATCTTAGACAGACTGAAGTCTTTATTTCATCGGCTTGCTATGGCATTTCCACTTTTTAAGTGCAACGTGTTGTTTTAAGACTGGTGGGACTGTGTCTGCACTCACCTTTGGTGTTAAGCCAGTGAAAGTAGCAGAGAAGTTCATGTATCGTGGGAGCTGAATCAATGTTAGCGGAGTGTGTGCGGAGATCGCCGATCGTACAACTAAGCCACGGGTAGCGTCTGCTGACTTACGTCACTTGTACCATCGGTATAATTCCAGTCTTCCTGTGAAAGTCAGAGTGTGCAGTGCCACAGTAGGAGCGGTTCCACTGTACGACTGCGAGACCTGGTGCATCCCCACAGAATGAATCCACAGTGTTTGTTTTGGACAATCAGCTTCTCCGAGGCGTTGGCGGTTTGCGGTGGGAACACCTCGCCAACAGTGACAAGGTTTACCGATATCTTTTCGGAACGAATAAACTGCCGGTCCCTGCACTCGTCTCACGGATTTCGTTGGCTTGGTCTAGTCGCTTCCTGCCACATCGTGCCCTGTTTACGACTGAAAATTTAGGCTGAAACAGGCAGCATGGTGGTCAGAGTGTGCATTGGTTTTGAGGCCTGAAGGCACTTACACTGAAGCTCGCCTCAGTGAGGCGTTCCCGGTCTTCTGTCTGGGTTCTGAAAGAAAATTAACACTTGATCGAGGACAGTGTCTGATATGGTAATTAATAAAAGTTGGCGTCGCTCGTGTTGCGAATCTCCGTGTGCTGTTCCTTCTTCTCTGTTTACTTCTCTTGGTTCTTACCTTCCAGAATATCTTTTTTCGTGCCTTGTGGCACGTTTGCCACCTCGTCATTATTTCTTGTCATACATAATATATATGTATATATATATGTCCAAATAGAAAACAGTTATCTGCCTTCTTTATGGATGGCCGAGTTCAAGTATTTGGTGAATTGTGAAGATGTGACCAATTCAGCTACGATCAGAGCGAAACCCACATCGTCCCTTACAGATTTACTGTTTGCGCGTTCAGTTCAATCTACGAAGTACAAGGGCTACAGACGAGTCGGTGCAATTTACAGGTCCATAACTCTCAGATTACCTCACGCACATCTGGCTTCCCGTTACCCATTTATCTGATAAAAGAGGAAGGTTTTCGAAAGTTCTCAGTGGCGGCAACTTGTTCCAACTCGGTAGCACGTTGTCTACCAGACATCGTAGTCTTCTGTTAGCTGCTTCAGGAGTTTCAAGTTATTCAGGTCGAATTGTATTCTGTCGAATGGAATAGTCCGGCGAGCGTCAACGGGTTTGAGCGATCACATAGAGACCCAGCGGTTGCCAGCTGTACGAACACCAGTGCCGCACGAATCAGTACCACACATACGTATGCCGTAAACGTGACCTATGTGCTTTAAAGTCATCTGTTGGGTGTGGTCTTCGGCAAGAGAAAGGCACACATCGGCAATTAGAACGTCGAAACTCAGTGTACTGAAGTTGAACGATAACACTACACTACTCGTCAGTAGTCAGGCAGGGACACGTGTTTACTTACTGAAATAAACGGGAGAGAATACAAAAAAGAACAATGGAGTGCACTATAGCAAGAAGTGATGTTTTCGGTACGTGAAGTTAGCGCTGGCAACTGTAGCGTCCCTGGGTCAGTGCTGTGTGCAAATACGTGTTTTTGTCCTTGGTGGTGTTGAAGCATGTACCCCATGTGTTGAGTTTCCAACAAAAAAGTGCTTGCATCATCCACGTTCTTGATTCACAACATTAGTACTTGCCAGAAAGAGACAGTTGCCGACACACAGGTGCATCGAATGTGGCCACATAAATCACGCTTCTCAGTATTTAGCCTGTCTACCTGAGTATTCAGGGCTTCAGCCAGTACTACAATTTCCCCGGGTGGTACGGTTCATTAGTTCATAGGTTGTAAGAGGGAGAAAGTTCTTTGCTTGTACGATCCTGTCTCTGTGCTGGTCAGTGAAAAATTGTGTTGGATGGTTTATTGGTATGAAGAAAAACTGAATGAAATGAAATCGCTTCAATGAAGCTGCTGGCTACAATCATTTCAGCAACGAATATTGAAACACACTGAAACAACATTCAGTCAGACATGCGCAATCGATGATGTATAAGACTAAGCTAGTATGGCAGTTGGAAAACTTGTCTCTCATATGTGCCGGTCGAGTATTGATTTAAAATTCTCACCGGATTCAGCCGTGACCACAGAGTTAAGCAGTGCGTTCCAGTATGAACAGATCCTAATTGTGAAGCAGTTCTCTCTACAGAGTAACCTGCTTGTTCCATGACTCAGTTTCAACGAATGACTTATTAAAGTTTTATTCTTCTTTTGTGCGACGGGATGAGTCAGTATTTTCTAAGTAAGGATTAGACATCTCATAAGATCTCTGTAATTCGTTGCGAATTGACTTAATTCTGCCATTTTTTCTGGGTGGAAGGTTTTCTTGCGTCCCATAATTCTTCTACTGACCCGTCTCTGAACAGTTTCAATAAGTACCAAGTCTTTCTCAAAATTTGGACGACAGACCTGTGTGTTTGCTTCCAGATGTGGGCGGATTATGGAGCCCAACTTAGTGGGAAACATTTCAGGGTGGAGTGTCCTACAAATTCTTCCTCAAAGGTTCAGGGTTATTTGTACAAGTTGTAGATACTCAAACTGTTTGACACTGTGGTCTCTAGGTCTCGTTCGCATGCCGACACGAGCACCTTTGTATCGCCAAAATACCAGTCAGTACAGTTTTGAAGGCGAATACGCATGACTTCACGCTTGTTGACATTGAACAGTAAGTTATTATCCGTGAGCCGGTGATTTGGACAGTTCAAAGCGTCTTGTAAGGTCACCACATCTTCCGGGTATTCTGAAGCTCCCCAGAGCTTTGTGTCGTTGGCGTAGAACAACATCGGCGGATTAACCATACTGGGTGGTCCAAGAACGAAAAGAATGATTAACACTAGTCCCAAGATTGATCCATGTGGAACGTCCCTATTGGCTTAGAAATACTGACAGCTCTCCATTCACCTTGACGCTGTTCAGTCAGGTGATCCTCTAGCCACGTGAGTAAGTGCTTCTCAAGACCATAACTACTCAGGTACCGCAACAGGAAGGAATGATCAGCACTATCAAAGGCTTTAGAAAAGTCAAGATAAACCACGCCTGTGGTTAATCCTGCGTTTGCAGTCTTTGTCCAAATATCACAAGCAATCGGCAGGTTTGTGACGCATGAGTATCTCCTACGAAAGCCTTGGTGATGAGTTAGAAGTATGCAGTACTCTAGAGGTCGCTGAAAGCAACGTTACTGATCAGTAGTTTGTTGGGTCATCTGCGCACCCACCTTTGAAAATGTGTATGGTTGTTAACTGTTTCCAGCCTTTCGGTAAACGGCCGGTTGACAAGGACCGATTGAAAAGTACTGTAAGCGGTTCCGCTAATTTTGTGGTGCAGCTTTCTAAGACGACAGGAGATATCAAGTCTGGACCGGGGGGATTTGTTGATTAGTAGGTTCGCTAATTTGATTCTGACTTGTGACACTGAAATTTGAGGCACTTCGGTTAAGTTGTCGCCTATGCGCTCAAAAGTCGTTCGTACTTTGCAGTCATGCACACGTACGCATTGTTTACTCAGAATGTTTTCTGCATCTGTACCGGTAAAACCACCAGAGGTTTGAAGTTGTGAAATGCCAACCTTACTCTTTGTGTGTGCTGCGACTTCATCGTAGAAAAGCTTGGGATTCACCTTCAGCTTTTCAGCAAGACTGCGTTGGCGGCAAAGTTAATGTTCTCTGATAGCAGTCGTGACACGGTTGCGCCACATGGCATACTCAGCAAACGCAAGCTCAGTTTTATGTAGTTGGTACTTGTTGTAGGCTGAGTATTTCAGTGTAAACAAACGTTTGGTTCCACTCCGTAGGCGTCCTGGCAGTCTACTAGGCTGATGTGCCGTATGTTGTTGAGCTGGTTATAAGACATATATGACTGTGTCTAGACTACGATCTGTAGAGGCATACGCCGCAACAGCAAACAGACAGTGATTGTGATGTGCGCTTCTCGATGCTCTAACTGTACCTTCGAGTCCGGCGACGCAAAAACGATTGTTGACAGATATCCTATCAAGCAGCGCCTAATCTGCGTATGCGCTTGAGATAACTACAACACCGGCTTGGCCAGAGGCCTGAACCACAATTTCTGCAGACAAACGTATTATGTCTGCATACTGAAGCGGCCGATGGAGATTGAAATTGTAACAGCGTTAGAATCTTGCCTGTTGAATTACCTGCCTATATCTTCAGACAATGAAAGTGGTTAGTTTAACTGATGTCCGTGGAGCACGTAGGTAGTGTGTTCGTCAGGCAAAGATACCACCTTGGTGCTTCGCACGCTCTCATGATGTCTGACTGTCGTCGAAAGCAGGGGATGAAGCAAGTCTCCGGGGTGTGTGTGTGCAGAAACGAGATAGCGGAGTCCTCAAGTAGATAATTACCTAACCAAAAAAAGAAAGTGAGACTGACTGGTTCGGAGCAGTGGAATGAAACATGTGAGCAAAGACTACTACCGCCACCATGATCCAAGAATCATGTCAGGAACTAAAAACGATGTCCATAAGTAATTGGAGTTCATAACTAGATGGAATACTTGGGTAGACTACTTATCTTTTGTTTCGGCTGAAGAAGCCCACCAAGGCTCTTGGTTCAAAAGAAATCCAATCCACTGGGCAACGTGAAGAACCATGGGGGGAGGGGGTCGGTGACCAATGGCGGTTTAGTTAATACGCCCCTCGAATAGAGTCCATCCATTCAGGATGCCAGTTGCAAATCTGTGACTGAAGCAGCGCAATAATTCGGAGATTCACCAATAGAGGCGGGTCTGATGTAAGATCTCTGTCTAGCCAGGGAGTCCAAGATCAAAATGGTTGTTGCGGCGTGTGTCTAGAGTTGCCAGAATCCGGTGAACAAATTGGTTCACACGCCCTTCGAATTAGGTCCAGCTACTCGATACACCGTGCACATCTTTGAGCGCCGGTGATCACGGAGGTGATTTGTATGTTTTCTTCGGAGTTTACCCATGGTTGGCGGAGATTGAAGATGTCAGTACGCCATACGGACAGCAAAACAGACAGACGGCTTGCTGTCCGGGAGCCCGCGCACTCCCGTTGAAGTGTCTGAAACTCCTATTTTCGCGGGGGTAACATACATCATGTCGCTTTACCGTCAACGAACTCATATGACACTTTATAGGAGACCTGGCTGTCAATCGTGAATCCACTACGTCCTGGCGGTACTACTGTTCACTGTCCGCGTCTGCTTACTCGCCGGGAGAACCCTACTTATCTCACAGTTAGCCTCTACATGGAAGGGCGCTTCCCAATCCACAACCTAGGGACACTCTGGGTGGCGATGATCTAGCCCGGGTACTGGGTGATCGTGGCTCATGATAGACCAAGGAGAAGAGTTAATCAGTAGCGGTGTTGCCCGGATCGATATGACCAAGTGACAGATCCTGCACCACCTAGTAAGATGCGAACATCTGAAAATCTGACACATTTGGTACACGGTGAGAAAGTATCGGAGACAGTGGAACCAAGGTCTGACATAACTACTGGGACGTCAATCTGTTCCCTGTCAGTATGCGCATGCACCATGTTGTCTTTCATCGAATTTGGCAGGTATTGTAGAGATTTATTAAGGCGAACGGTCCATCTAAGGTCGTATTACTGCATGTTGCTGGCAAGGTTCTTTTCAACTCGGGGTTCTTTTGTTCAGCGTTCACCAGTGGTTCTGAGAGCAATACAATCGTTCAGTCATCACTAGTTTTCTTTCGTGGTGTTAATAGGTGGTCTTTTGCTTAAATTGACAGCGTTACATCATCTCATGCCTCTTTCCCTCAAGCCGAAATTACATGACTTTTTTCTCCCTTGGTCCAATTCACGGGATACCAACTGATTGAAGAAGATTTAAACAACCAGCCCTTTGCGTTACTACCAGAAGCTCTTGGCCGCCCGATTGTCAGTCTTGTGGTATAGCTTTTTACAGGACGACTGATGTATTGATGTGTAACTTGTTCACACCTCGTTGGTATGGGTCACTTCTCATCAGTACGTCGAAAACAGCACGAGGCGGACAGAATTGTTGACTTGCTTGATGAACTAAGAAATGAAATTTGCGGTTCACAATTCCATTACATTCCCTGGATGTACTATCGGTTTACGCAAGCTGAATGATCATATATTCAGAATGATGGTCTGTCACACCTTGAGACTCTTAGTTATTCTGTAAATTAACAAATGCTAAGTCGTTTTTTGACAGCTTCAAGCGTTCCTATAGTGACAGTCTGCTTCCAGGGCTGCTTGCTACGTAATATTAAAGTGTGCTCCAACTGTACCAGTAGTCGGGCGCTCAACCGATAAGAACAGTATCAGGAGACCACTTACTTTTCAACGTGGTCCTTGTGCGTTAGAAGGTTTTCGTGGGAATCAGTAATGTACTCCAACATAGTTCTAGTTAAGATGTTGACGACGGGGTTTCTGTTGTTCTTAGTTTCCACTTGTTCATTCCAATCCGCAGTAAATCACAATTTAGTCTCAGACTTGACGACTTTAAAATTCTCTAAGTGTCTTCTCGGTTGTACACCGTAGGGCGCACTCACCATCCACGTTTTTCATACCATAGGAATGTGCTGCGATCAAATTCTTTTTTACTTTTGCGGTTAGCGACAGCTTAAGCTGCAGTTTGGCCCTTGACTGTTCACAAAAGAACAATTCAGTCACTATGTGTATGGTTGATTCTGCAAGGGTTACTGCTTGTATCTGATTACAAGATACTTGTTTGGGAAAGAAAATGTTTTGTAACTTCAGATTGCATCACTCGTAAAGAAACAAACACAACGTGTCTGCTTTTCCCTGTTTAAATCTACCGGTGACAACTGTGATACTCCAATACGTAAAGTGTACTTCGTCTTTCAAAAATGTCTTCTCATGACAGCATACTTCAGTAGTAATTCAAATGGATATTATTTTCATCTAAATCTACAGAGCGTTTCAAACGGAACACATCCCACCAATTCAACAGGGAAGTGTTGTAATGTAATGCACACTATACGAACGCCAACGTTGACAGACCTCCTAAGTGGGGACGCGTCAGTCAACTTTGACTAATGCATGGTCGTGCCCAGCAATATGTTTTGTGTCACGTCATCTCAGTTCATCCAAACTTAGACGACTGTGTCTAAACCAGAGACACGACCTGTCAGACTGGTGTTTACTTACATACTTAATTGGTTGGTTCCAACCTCGCTAATCATCTGAAATCCGTTTACCTTCTGAAGTCGACCGCACTGATGATACGATCAACTGGCTCCACTCTGGGAGGCGAAGCTAAGTTACTTTCGATTCATACTTCCCTGTTGAGTGCTAGTGTTTCTTGTGATGGGTTCAAAAGACAATCCTGAAACCCGAAAGTGTTTGGTTATAAAGTGCCAACGGGTAAAACATCACTTTCCAACAATTTGTTCAGGAATAAAAAAGTCACAAAACGAAACACGAACATGAATGGTGATTAGACGAGCAAACATGTGATAAACCATATGTTTCAACTCGAAAGTGAGCACACATGTTTGTTAGACAAACCTAGATTAAAAGAGATGCAAAAGTGACAGGATTCCAGTCACCCAAGTTCTGTTGCAGGAGAGTATTGGAGAATATGAATTTCGCCGGAAAAGTCAATTAGTATGGTCAGTTTTCATCCTGGCATATGAATCATCTGTCGGCTACTAGGAGCTTCCTTTTATGTTCACGGAGAAATCAGTTCTACTACTGTAGCTACTACTTGTAGCTTATAAGAAATGTATAGGTTGGTGACTGCTTGTTTGCACTCGAATTTCTGAAGAGGGTTAGAGAACAAAATAAATGAGTAGATCATTTTAGCCTCAAGGGGTGAGAAATAGAAAGTCTGCAAATAAAAGGTTAGGATGCAGTGAGTGAAAAAAAACAACCATTATCTATGTAACATACAACAGGCTCGTGCAATCTATAACTGGTTTGACGTATACCACTTCTGTACTACTAAAGTATTACTATAGTATGTGTTCCATGGGAAAGTTAGAGTCACACAATAATCCTTGGAATTTATCATTAATATTGAGGCTTAAGTACACATGCTGAAGTTGCTGACCTCAACATATACAGAAGGTGGAAACCAGTGTTCATGTGTAAGACAAACAGGTGTTTTGTGCTTAAAGTGATAGTAAAGCTCATTGGATAATTAATGAAGGTGACGTAATCTCCTACAACAGCTCAACGTCACTTTTGTGGGTTGATTAGCGAGTAGGGTTCACTTGAAATGAAACTCATTCACTCAGGGCTAGTATCACACATTTAAATTCTGCGCACCTGTTTCGAGAAACGAACTAAATGTACGATCAAAAACTTCGTTCCGAGAGTATCTCATGAGTTACAACAATTCGGAAAAAGGACTTAAAAAATCAGCACGAGTTGAATCATCTCACATCACAATGAAAACTGAACACAGGATATTAGGACAAATACATATAACGACCGAATTGTTGATAAGTGGAGCCTCGCGTGATGGACCGCTGAGAGAGCAGGATAGTGAACTTCTGGAATTTTCTATTAAAATACAAGTTGTGAGTTAACGCTTGCCCAGGCGTCTCACACAGCTGGCCTGAACTCGGGATATGCTCTGAAACGAATAGTGAGAAAGCTACCAGGAAGCTCCAACTGTAGCGTTGAATTCAGAAGGTTGGAGGTTTATTCGAAAATGGGACGAAATTGATATCCTCTGACTTGAAGGAATCCATAGGTAATGTTGTTGAGCTAGCGAACGGGTATGGAGGCGTATTTTCCAAACTGATCAACAATCAGACGACTCTCACCGTCCAATCTTCACAGTCGTTTGGCGATCATGTTCTCCAACCGTATCAATCTATCCAATTCTATATTCGGATCGATGCCTAACTATCATGCTTAACTGCCATGTTGGAGTGAATATAACCTCACTGTGAATGAGGTATCTACCAGTAAATCGGCAGTTTCAAGAAGGAAGTCCACCCTTCATAGTAAATGGTGTTCACTCTCTTTCAAGCTAGGGTTTGCTACGACGGAATGTGTGTGTATTCCATATGTTGAAGCTCAGTGCATTGTTACGTAAGAGGAAAATTATGCGCAGTTGTACACTGGATATATTCCGACCAACCTGTAACACGGCGATATGCTGTGCTAGTTAGGACATAACTGTAGTGTAATTTTCTCATTGCCTGAAAGTGGATTAGTTCTTTTTATGTTTAATGAAAGAGTTTTGTTAACAAGTAGCGCAAGCTGGGACGGACATTCATGACAGCACTGATTGGTAAAGTGAGACTGTTGGGTTTGTCAAAATCTCGTCGGCAAAGTCGCCATAGGTGGGCACAGTAATAGTCATCAGGTTATCGTGGGGCTATGCTGTTGAAGATAAGCATCTGTGAACGATTCTTGATAAATACCTGTAATTTGTGACAGACCTTTATGAATACTTTATTTATCGAACTGACAGTCCCAAGATACGAGCTGGAGGGATCAATTTTCCCACAGTGCCATCTGATTCTTGTACTAATCCGAAGATTTATAACTACTGCATCAGAAGTGATTTAATCAAAGATTTGCCGAAAATCGTCGCAATCAAACACTACTATCACGTTGTAGATTTCATATTTACATGACTTTCATTAACAAGGCTTTGAGCATTGGCATCGTAACCACGTTTTCCAAAAGGGTTACATGCCTGACTGTTACAGAGAATTAACCATAATGAAATCGACCAATAGGTGATATCCACTGGTTGGGTGATGCTATGGAGATATTTTAGTGCAGAGCGTCCTAAGTTGTTTTTCTAAGGTACGAATTTACCAGACGCGAAATGCAAAAGGGCTGTTGAGAATAGAAACCAAATATTTATTCGACGAAGTGTACCGGAGGTCTCATAGCATTGTAAATGATACTGATATATAAGTTAGCTAAGGAGGCTAGAAACCATCCGTCGACGTGCGAGTAAACCGGATGTGTTTGGGGTTTTAATTCGCGCCACATAGTCACATGACATGCGGACAAACAATCAGAGAGTATACTTCGTGTAAACCTTATTACTAGCTTAGGTACAATATGCATCTATAAGAATTGGAACTGTTTTACCCATCATACCGCATGCAGGCCAGTGAAATCTCTAGGCCGCTACAATATAAATCCACATGGCACTTTCACACTTTGTGCCCTTTAACCATATGATAACTTGACCCAGCTAGACAAGAAGGTTTGTGGTACTTCTGACTGCAAGACAGATCGCTAAGTCAATATCAGTGGTAGAATACTATTACATATTACGACCTAACAACGCCCACTGCAATTGAAAACCAGTGGATGGTCATTCCTGTATGTCATTTAAGCGGTGTACGTCTGAATTAAGTCTGTCAATATTCAACACAATTTGGGGAGTGTAGGAATTTAATTCAAGGGTTTACTTAAACATGTCAACAAAGACAATACGATGGACACTCAATAAAACACATCTGGTGGTTTATCACATTGTGGTGAAGGTCCCTTCATAATCAACATCATATTCGACAATGCTTAGAGTGAGATTATAGTCATATTTTTTTGTAACAATTAAAAATTTAATTTGAATGCATTGGAACGCTACTTCTATGGTATAGAAAGGAGCAAAGTGATTTGTTACCAATGAATCAGTGAAAGATGCTCGGTGTACACCGTTTGCGACTGTTGTAAACCCTCGAAAGAATACGCTGGTTCGTCCACGGTATAGTAATGCGCTTGACAGAAATAGGATTCTCCTTCCCGTAATAACTAACACGGAAAAGCTTGGTTCCGAAAATAACGCGACTGTCCACATAACTGCTTCCAAGACAAACCAAAAGACGGGTGTAAAAAAGGCAGGTATGTTCCGCTTCAACAACGTGTGTGACAAGAAGAAAATTACAAAGTATTTATAGGATGCATAACGACCTACAAACATTATCGAATCAGAAGAGCGAAGAACAGTTACCGAATACAATAGTTAACGTCACTAAGGTACCAATGAGCAGAGCGAAATTAAGGCCAAACAGGTAAAAAATTGCAAAGGTTACCTCTCGACTGTTTGCAACAATTCCGCCCGTCCTGATTAGATAAAATCGTTTCTCCGAAGAAGGAGACGGTATTGGGCGAAAAAAATGGACTCCCTAACAGTGACCAGTTTAGATAAACTCGCAACAAAAACATTTCAACAAAAATACAGAAATGCTGACGGTTACTTGTCTACAGCTTATGAATCGACTGTCAGAAGCAGGCTAGGTGATGCACCGAACTTTTAAACCAAATGAAAGAAGCGAGTGCTACTGGTCTCCGAGTTCTTGCGTCATAGGTTTCCATAGAAATTAGAACAATCAGTAAAGACAAATATGATTGCGTGAAACGGCAGTCCTAGTCAAAGAATTGCACTGCGAGAAGACGGATAAATGATAATACGAAAAACGATGATCACAGATGAATGGGAAGTAAAATCCACGTCACAGTCCATAGTATGGAGGGCCGATTAAATGGCGGCATTACGAGAGTCGGTCCTGTGCTTCACAACCTTATCTGTTCAAGCAAAATGAATCTGGTAGTCATCCACTATAGTGAACTCCAGTACCAAACCAGCATCATCACGAATCACGATAACTTCTGGCTTAATGAAGGAGATCACCGTTGATACTGGTAGTTTCTAGAAGACGGCGTAGCGCCGATTGCGCAGCCTTGTTGCCAGATCCTTGACCACGCTGTTCTGCCCAACACAACGCACATCGTGGATGATCCAGAACGACTGGAGAATATGAGCGAGGCTTTCTGGTTGACCACAATTATCACGGCAGAGAACTCAGTAGTGACTTCGGTCATCTAGAGAATTCCGGACCTTAATCTGAAAAAGATCAGGACAGAGCTGGATGGCGCAGATAAAGAAACCTAAGGAAATTCGACCTTGATTCAACAGCCAATGATTGGAGAATGGAAAGCGAGACACTCCCTGAAGGCCACGGCCGTTTAGCATATGATAAAGCTATCCATGCCGCATGAGATTCCTCCTAATTCGTCACTATCACACCCTAAACATGTACCGAGAAATGATAGGGCCAAAAGAAATTATCTCTGGCCACGTTCCTCAGAACTGGACATGGACTGCAGAGCAGACTCTCCACTCATGATTTGTACAAAATGAGAACAGTGGTGAACAAAATCCGAGTGCTCAGATCGCCCAACCTAATTGGGCTGTGGATGCAGCTGATTGCTGTTTTAGTTGGTCTATGGGAAGCCGTAGCCACTGCCGAACAAACTGGTGATGTGTACAGCCCATAGCTTTGAGAGTGCTTCGGTGGACTTGGCCCAAAACTAGCGGGTGATTAATCATCGGGATCGGGTGCTGTCTTAGAAGGTAGAGGCGCTTCGGTAGTTTTACTCAACACCATACGAAGCCGTAGTCGGTGATTGGTGGATGCTTTACCTTCCCAGGCGTACGGGATACTGCGATAGGTTGCCGTGTCAGAGACGCATAGTGAGTGAATAATGCCCGGGCCGAATTCAATAGACGCGTCAGTTATAGCTGTTGTGTGTTGCTTATGGTCGCCACAGATGACCATGAGTTTGGTCGTCCGCGTGTTGTTCTTTCGTCCGGATAGTTCCAGAATACTAGCAACAATTGCAAGTTCCTCAGAGAGACGCATTGGATTCTCCGCTGGGAGGATCAGATCGTCGTCCTACGCGAAACCACTGACCAGTGTCTCGTGAAACTGGTATCCAAGCTCCTGTCTAGATAGAGCCAGTACCTCATCCACTGTCATGATGAATAACAGTAGCGACAGTGGGTCACCCTGGCGAACACCACGCTGCAACCGAAGGACGAAGCCTTCTAGCGTGACGGAAATGTTTCGGTAAAAATCAGCAATGTAGTGTGTTAGAAGTGGAGGAACACCGAAAGCTTGGACCGATCCGAAGTTCGAGTCATGCGAGATAGAATGGAAAGCCTTGGACACGTCAATAAATGTCGCACACAGACTTGAAGACGTGGTGCGCGAGTTCAGGAGCAACGCGTGGAGTAGTGAGGTCGCCCCGAGGCAACCATCACGATATAGTAATGCGAATTGAAGAGCGGGCAGTTGCAAACGCGTTTCCCAGCGATCAACCAGTATCTTATGCAAGCAACGTACCAACTTTGAAGATACGGTAATGGGACTCAGTTTGCTGGGAAAAGAAGGGTTATCCAATTTCAGGACAGCCATAATGCGGGAGCGACAAAGCTGAATTAAATTAATCTAAATTAACCTTCAGTTAGCAAGAAGAGGTTGAAGTATCTGGTTAGGGCATCAGCCTTCATGTGCTTCACATGTTTGGTCAGCGGTTTGTCCGAACCAGCAGCGGTATTTCCCATACTCTTTAAATTGCGGGAAGGTTCCTCTCGATTGATGAGGTAGGCCAAAAACCAGTCCGAAGGCACAATCGTACGTGCTGGTCGCTCATCAATGTTCGGATGAGCCGATAATAAATCGGACTAGCAGTCACCGGAATTATCCGGGAGGCCGCGGTTTGTTTTGTAAGCAGCTTTCCAGTTTTCAGGAAAGACTGCAAAAGCAACATCTTTCTTTCGCTGGTGGTAAAGGGTTTGATCCCCAACGTAGTTAGTTTTCTGTTTCTGCTTACTGATCCTGTAAGCTCCCGCGGCGACAAAAGCACGTCGTCGAGTGGTCAGTTGCCAGGTTTACGGAAAAGCTTGTGAAGCGTGCAAGTTTAACAATGACTTTGCCTGTACCATTGTGGAAAACGCCTATCTGAAGAACGTGGGCAATTACTATCAGTTAATCGCTGCGTAAGAAAGACTTGCTGTTAGACTTCAGTTAAGTTATTGCTGTTTGGGTCAAACAGGAAAATCACTCGGAGTGTTTAGAAGCTTGGGACTTCAGATATGACGTTATGTTTGTCTGTGAAGCGGTGGTTGTATTCGCAGTAGGACAGTATTTTTCTGCCAGTTCACAGCAGACAGACGCCTCCTGATTTCCTCCGGAGTGGACCTTGGGAATGGGACAGGAGCCGGTGATGAAGTTTGTACCGAGTGGAACACGATGAAGCAAGCTCATTGGTGAGTCTAAAAAGAAACCAGTTCTTCCCGAAACCATATTGGTCCTGCGGTTCTCATGTCTCTGAGCCTCTCGCGGTTGCGTTTGACGGAATGCGCATGCCTCCTCTGTCGACAGGTTAGTTTTAGTTGGAGAGCTGCGGTCACAGTTAGTTCAGTCAAAGATTGAAGGAGGCTGGGCACCTACTTCTTGTTCTATACCATCTCTGTGTCGATGCATACGAGCATTCTATTGAATGGAATCATGGTTGATCAGGCATGCCGAAAAGTATAACATTCTTGACCTCGATAAGCG
The DNA here is from genome assembly GCA_014338405.1 of Paragonimus skrjabini miyazakii. Classification (NCBI taxonomy): domain Eukaryota; kingdom Metazoa; phylum Platyhelminthes; class Trematoda; order Plagiorchiida; family Troglotrematidae; genus Paragonimus; species Paragonimus skrjabini miyazakii. Next base: position 40,355 of record JTDE01000630.1, read on the forward strand.
GCATGTAGCTCTCACGATTTAAAGCAGTTTGCACTCAGGATTTAAAGTTGTGATCCTACTGTGTGACCCATCTGTTTATATAAAACAACTTTGCGACGCAAAGGATGTCTCAAGTTGGAGAAGCCCGAACTGTGAGAATTATTTCCTTATCTACACTTCCATTTCTCAGGCATATGCACCGTTGAACAATCTTCATTGTTCAGTGTAAGACTAACTGTGGTGTCACAGCCTTTGAGCAACACCTAGTAATTTGATGCCGCAAGGTATACCCTAAAAGACTGTTCAAAACAGGAAACATACGACTACATATAGTCTTTTTGGAAACAGTCGAACTTTGATAGCGTGTCGTCCGTCTTAGCAAGATACTCGAAACTAATGCCAAGAGATCTTAAGCTGGGTAACTTATAGTCTGCATTGTGGATCATGTAAGCCAGCGATTCTGATGCCCATAACGGTATTCCTGTTTATTTTCGGAGTTTATCTTTTCCAATAACCTATACCAATTTTAGATTACTAATGAGTAGTCGGGGATTTGGTTAATTTCAAGTTGAACATCACCCTAGGTTAATGAGATCGGAGATCTCGACCTGCCTAGGAAGTCCTAATCGCGGGGTTATCGATTGGAGTTAACAGACAGTAACTGTGTCGCCATTTCGAGACGATCGGGCAACCTGATCATTACTCACAAGCGAAAGTGGTTGAGCGTTCACATATGATAATTCGGTCGTGCCTAACGTGAGGTCAATGGCGCAATGGTAAACACGGTTGCCTCATGAACAGCATGTCCGTGGTTCAAGTCCCGGCGGTGGCGATGATATGCACTACTGACGAGCTCTAATGAGAACGAAACTCGAGTCTAGTGCTTCTTTTCGAAAGGGGCCGACCGGAAAGACTATGGGGATGCGACAGCTGCGATCAATTGTGGGTGATGTTCAACTTGAAATATACCAATTTTACTGGTTTCCATATCCGTCTAACTGTTCTAATGATGATGACGATGAGTCAATACGAAATGCTTGCATCTACCAGTTTTGCTCTTCTAACGGTGTTGTTCAAACCTCTGAAGTGAGCGAACTGTTTTAGATACTTAAAACGACGAATTCTCGTCGAAACTTGCAAATTGTTGTGCTGTGTGGCCAGCTTGAGATGCAAGATCGTTCGGAACTTGCCAAGGTATCGTTTCCCACTGATTACACATGTGACGGTCGATATCCCTATCAATTCCTGCAGCTGTTGAAAAAAAAAACAAGCTGAACGTGACGAACAATAACCCCAGACGTATTGCCACTGCACATGTCGAAACTACATAAATGCGACCGGTGGATTTACGTCAAATGCATTGCCGTCTTCTCCCAATCGTAGAAAACTTGTCATTATGCGGTCGTATAGTGTTCACACAATTCTGTAAGACGATCGTCGATCATGCTAAGAGGATTTACATCAACCGTTTGCAGAAATCACGTAAGAAGTCTGCTGAAGAACCAATTCCACTAGATCCCAGTAAGTATGTATAGAACTGTTCTTCTGTACAGTTGAATTCTTTGCAATTAGAAGCCTTAGCTTTGAGTTCAGATTATGAAATACCATTTATGTTGAAGCCCAGTTTGAGAGCCTAATTGATCAGTTATCAGATCTTCAGCCAGCTACTGCTGACAACTTAGGTTGGCTTAAAACCAAACTCACCGATATATCCAATGGGTTTATCATGACTCCGATCGACGGCCGGTGTGCTGTTACAAAGCAACACCTACAATTACTAAGAGAAGTTAAATCAAAAAATGTAGTAATACTTAAGCCAAACAAGGGCTTCGGTGCAGTCATTTTAAACAGGGACACGTATGTGCAGAAGATGCTGTCAATATTAGAGGACCGAACAAAGTTTCAGCAAATCGACACTTTGGACAACGTCACTGAAATAGAAAATCGCATAGGACGGCATCTTCAACTTCTCTTACAAGTGCACATAATCGATGACGTGACGTACAAATCCCTTAAACCGTGCGGGTCGTCGACACCTCAGCTCTACGGCTTCCCTAAAACACACAAGTCTGGAATGCCTCTTAGGCCTATCCTAGCAAATGAACAAATTCTCCGTACCATAAACTGGCACGCTGGCTGTTCACCAACTTATCTCCATTAAAACAAAAGTTGTAGGCGTATTCTATTAAAGATTCTTTCGAACTGATCAGTGACTTGGATAACATCAATCTTGCTAATGAGTTGATGTGTTCCATAGACATTCAGACACTGTTCTCGAATATCCCGTTACATGAGTCAGTTGATTATATTTGTGAGCTCGTTGAAACGAGCCACATTACTTTGCCTCTGCCTAGCGATATTCTGAAGGAAGCCTTATTGTTATGCACTGAAAACGTCAGCCTCCGTTTTCTTGATCGGTGCTACCGCCAACTAGATGGGGAAGTAATAGGAAGTCCATTAGGGCCCTTCCTAGCTGACTTTTTCATGTTAAGGATTGAACAAGAGTGAGCCCGAAACATAGCGAGTCTGTCGTACTACAAACGCTACGTTGATGATTCATTAGTATTCAGTCGGGCCAAACAGGCAATAGATAACCTAGTGCAGCGCTTAAGTAGTTGTCATCCCAATCTAAAGGTAACGTGTGAATTTGAGACTGATAATTGTTTGCCGTTTTTAGACATACTCATAAGTCACCGGGAAGATGGCTCTATCAAAAGAGGTGTTTATAGGAAATCCACGTGGTTCGATCAATACCTAAACTTTGGTATTTTCACACCGGTCCATCAAAAGCGCGCACTAGTGAATACACTATTCACGCGCGCAAGACGTATCTGTACACAAGACAGCCTTGTGTAGGAATAAGACGACTGTACTACAATCGAAAGGTTATCCAAAAACCTTCGCAGGAAGGCACAGTAGGCCAAAACCCCTATCCGAACCGGTGGCCACTGTGAGAAAGAAGGTTTGTGTCGGATTATTGAAGAGTAGTAGGATATTTGGTTTACTTCGATTTGTACATCACCCACAATTGATCGCAGCTGTCGCATCCCCATAGTCTTTCCAGTCGGCCCCTTTCGAAAAGAAGCACTAGACTCGAGTTCCGTTCTCATTAGAGCTGGTCAGTAGTGCATATCATCGCCACTGCCGGGACTTGAATCACGGACATGCTGTTCATGAGGCAACCGTGTTTACCATTGCGCCATTGACCTCACGTTAGGCACGACCGAATTATCATATGTGAACACTCAACCACTTTCGCTTATGAATTGCCTTTTAAAAGCGATTAAAATATGCACCAAACAACACAAAGACTGATTAATTCGATTAAACGATTATTCGACACAGCCGAACTTTGTGTACAAGCTTGAACCCGGAAACTGTCTGTGTCTTCAATCAAGGAAGATCAACCTGTCGGTGACACCTCAAACTGTATCTACCAATTTACATGTAACTGCAAAGAAAGTTACATAGGCAGAACCGAGAGGTGCTTGATTTCCAGAGTGGAGGAACATTCGCCTAAATGGGTGTACAACTCAGTATTACCGAAGAACGGCAATGTTGATGAAACACGCAAACAACCAGTGTTCGAAGTCGCTAGACACATCCTGACCACTGGTCACGTCATCGATCCGGCTTGTACATTCAGAATCGTATTACGTCGTCCTACTCCAAGATCATTGCGGTTTGCTGAAGATGTCGTAACCAATCGATTGAGTCCGACTCTCTGTGCTCAGAAACCATTACTCGTAAACTTAATCCTTACTTGGACTTAGTGGTCTTTCTTAACCCACCGATTGACTATCCACCCCACCCCCTATCTGTTCGATATAAAAAACCGTTTCCTGTTATTGTAAATTTGGTACTGATGAGTCAAAACGAACTGCTTGCATCTACCAGTTTTCGTGTTCTAACGATGTTGTTCAAACTTCTGAAAGGAACGAACTGTTTTAAATGTTCTCTTGATGTTTCCACAATTACACTGCTTATCAGTTATTGGCGAATGAGATTACACGGATGATTTGCACTTTGGTAGGCCAGTAGACCCCTTGGAACACTTCAAAGTGACATCGAGTCAACCGCATAACTGGTATTGACGTACCAACACTGACATTGGATCATGTGGGGGTGAGAGGTGGGAAGAAGTTTATCAGTAATGAAAAGTTGGCACGAAAAATTAGCGTCTTCTAGCGCACATTTTCTTAGATTTTGTTGAAAAAGTCTTGTTTTAGAATCAACCCAAAGTTACATGTTGTTCTTTTCGTTCAAACTGTTCTTAGGGTCATTTTGGCATAATTATTATATCCTAGTTAATAACTGTCAAGTAATGAGTTTGTTGTTATTTCCTAACTTCGGCTTGCGAGGACGGTAGTAACTTGGAGGTTATTGAATAACATCGAACTGTAATCTGTTGAACCCCTGGCACTTTGTATTCATCCATACTGTAGGTGAGCCGAATTCAGGATAACTCATGAAAAACGGTTTTTTCTAATAGGTCGCTGGCAGTGGATACAATATCCGGTTACCGCGAAGACTCGTACCACCGGTCTAGTTTTGCGCAGCTGGGCTTTAAGTAGTTCTTACCTAACGTAATATATCGTGTAGTCACAAAGGTCTAATGGGGCGAACTTCGAAATGACTTTCAGGAAAGGAACACTAAACTCCTGTTCCACTATTTTCAGAGCTCGCCACTAATGCACTTCCTTGTCTAGGCCTGGATATGAGCCTCGATCATAATTCCACCCATTACAATAAGCTCGACGGGATTATCATACATAAAGTTCTTACCGCATTTGGCTGTGAATAGTGCTCACATCAGCCAACCAACTGGAGAGGAAACAAAGTAACCTTCTTGTTAACTCTAGTCGATAACCTTACGATTAAAGCTTCTCGTCATATTGAAATGAGAAACTGTTGAACTTGTTGGGCAATATTTTCATCACCGACAGAACGTAGGGGACTCGGAGAGATATGCTTTAATAGCACGGGCAAAGCTTACATCTAGTGTTCCTATTTGAGAGGTGCCGGCGAAACAGTCTATGGGATAGTGATGGCAACGGCCAATTTTAAGTATTGTCCGACTTACATCAGCCCAAATTCCCTACCTAAAAATATGTAGCATGTCAGCATGTTTGTTGATTTCAACCTGATTAGAGCTCCAAATCATGGGATGATCGATTAGAAATAACGGAACAGTCATTACTTCTCCTCTCAAGGCGGTCGGACAGCCTGAGGATTAGTCACAGACTATTTTTGATGAGCTGCTGCATATGATAGTTCGGTGGTTGGAGGTCAGTGGTGCAGTGGCCAGCACAGTCGTCTCATGGAGCTGTGATCGAGGTTCAGAGCCCGGATGTAACAAGTGTGCGTACAGTTAACGAGACGTGAAAGAGTAGACCTTGAGCCTGACACTTCCATCTGAAAATAGTTGGCTGAGAAACACATGGCAACATGAAATCGTTGATCATCTCCGAGTGATGTTCAATTTACAATATTTGGTAAGTGGAGTGTGCAAAATTCGGGGATAGTGGTCTAATGTTTTAAATTGTCTGGTTAAATCAACACTGGTTGGATATGTCTTAACGTTAACGGTGGATTCAACTCATTTTCATCGAAAATTCGTCAAATTTCCGTTGTTGTTTTTTAGTTTAAAAGTAAGCTAGCCAAAATGCGGTTTGGTAGGCAAAAATATTTTAATCAATCGCGTCTCTGACTATACGCTTCTTAAAAGCACTATTCAGCTGGAACCTTGACGTTGATAGCGGGAGTGATTACAGATGAACCGCGGTGATCACCAGCGAACGAACGGTGGTTTACGGTCGTCGCAACAACTACTGGAACTTGAAGGAATTTCTCCCACTTAGAGTTTACCGTTATCGATTAGTAAAACATTTTAACAAGTGACTGACTAACCCACCAAAGTACCTCGGCGGTCAAGCAATATTTTGACACGTGCACAGAGTTAACCATATGATGAGTGTAAACAGTAAAAGTACTGTTAGTGTGTACTTTGAGCATTTGTGGGTTTATGTGCGATACAATATAAAAGTACAAATTACTCGCAAAATCTTGTAGCGATGTTTTCGAATCGTTGAATCAAATTTAGTGTATAGCTGCTGTTTTGAGAAAAGTGTACATTATATATATATAGAATGAGTCGCAATATTCACTGTGGGGACAAAACTATCTGAGAACCTTTAGACTGTATGAATCTGTCAGCAAGTATCAACAAATCTACTCTTTTAACAACTTTCCCGTAATAAGTTCAGTACAGTGGCTTCCATTGACTGTTACGAGAGTCTGTGACACTCATCCGCGACCGAAAGTCTTGCGGAGTGAGGTGGTACAATAAGCCTGTGAATAACGTGAACGAAAAACACTACTGATCTACGCACTATAGCCGTTTGGGGCTGGGCAACAATGGTTAGTATGAAGGCTTTACCAAATCCCATAGGAAATAGGTCACGTATTCTGTTCCATTGGATCAGCTTGAGTCTTGCGAATACAGTCCCAAAAACGTCTGGCAGCACAATCAACGTCTGCAACAGTTGTTGTTCACTAACATAATCATCGTGTCCACTATTTAAGAGTCCCGTTCCAGAACCAGTTACGCTATAGATGAGTTGAAACGGTGGCCCTAAGTATACGTTGGAAGGTTACTTGATTGTTTAGGCAATGTATGCCATCAGGATTACCCGCGAGTTTTTCACGAGGAGTGAATAATTAAGGAAAATTGTGCCTTGTAACAAAAATGCGTTCTTTTTGCAAAGAAGAGACCACCATGTAAAACTACTGCTACGGTTGACTGACAACAACTGAACAATGAAGTAAACCGACTAAGTTACCCTGTCAGTCAAATCATACTGTAGTACTGTTGTATGACAGGCTGTTTCGTTGTGACTAGTATACTACTCACGAGTAGTATATTACCCACTGGCGACATTCAGGAACAAAAGGGCAAGCTTCGAACGCTAGGGAGACGACGGACAAGAAGAGACTATCGGAATAGTGTGCACACGCTATGACAAGGCGAATAACAACGTAATGCCACCCGATGTTTGTGAATGAATGTCTGACTTGCAGGTGAGTGTACGCGTTTGTAGTTTGGCTTTTGACATGACCAATACGGGAGTTTGTGCCATGGGCGGATTCTCAGGCCAAGCGTTTATTGCGGTCGCAACAGTAGTAACTGGTGTACTCAGTCTGTTTCGAATGGAGGCGCACGGTGTCCTAGTTGAACACAGTACAGCGCCTCACCGCTGGTTGGTGGCAACTGATGACTTCAGTAGGGATTTGTTTGAATAATAAATAGACGGAGACATTGACAAATACACAAAAACAAGACGAAAATTTTGTTGTACACGAACGGTAATCACTGTAGAAGATGCATCATTATCGCCATCATAGCAGCCATGAACCTGACAAAAAGGTGCTGTGACTCGGATCGTCCCTCGTCTCAACAGTGACGTTACTATGACGGTTGAAAATTAATAAAAGAAGACTAGGTGGAAGTACTAGAAATGGTACAGATGCAGGTACGTCATTGACTACGGCACACCGACGTCTACAATAGCATTTCTAATCAACGATTTGAGTGATGATAATAAGAACCCCAACCAGGTGGGCGACATCTACCCACTTCTCTCAATGTAACGGTCAGGGCTCTCATATTTCGAAACCACGTCGTTGCTTGACCACCACGCGGTTTTACCCAACTGTTGGCGATCTCAGTATAGAACGCCCGGTACGGCAAACGCTCAGTTAACGTGCAGAGTACGTGACCTAACCATCACAGACTGTGAAACGTGCGTAGTTGACCAACTGACTGTGCATCCCGAGCATTCCAGAGTACGCACCGGCAAAAAGGCCATTTTGCTCACGTGATCGGTCCACTCAATGTAGGCTAACTGGCGGAGACAATGATGTTCAAACACAAGTCTGCTTGTATTCCCGTTGCGAAGAGACCGAGGGTCCGAATCATAGAGCAAAACAGAACACAAACATTATCTACCCTTCTGTTCAATGACAACCGAACGTCTTTTCGGTGTCACAGATGACGCACGTCGACAAACGCCACTAGTGTCTTTGCTATCCTCGCTGATATCTCATTGCCAATATTACAGGCTGGTGAGATAGTGATATCCAAGTATATGAAACTATCCACAATCTCAAGCAGATTGCCTGCAATAAAGAACATACGAGTGGGATTGTCCTAGTCTTGAATCAGCACTATGCACTTTGAAGGTGCGAAACGCATCCCAGACAAACCAGTCCGGTCACTCACCCTGTTCAGCATGCCATCGACAGAGGGGCTAAGCAAGACAATATCACCCACATACGCTAGATCAGTCAACCTAGAGGCAGGAAAAAGCCAAACACTGAATCTAATGAACTCCTCAGGCGCATCCTCCAGAATTCCATCCATGGCAACGTAGACCAAGAAGGGAGAGATCGGACACTATTGACGAACACCACTGGAAATGATGAACGCCCGAGACTGTTGTCCACAAACCTTCACCCTCCTTGCAGAGTGAGCATACAGTGATCTCAACAAAAACACGTTTCTTCATAAAACATTACGAGCAACCGAATCGAACGCAGCCTTTATGTCTAAAAAATAACACGACTGTTGGCTGCCTTTAAGATTGTCGGTGCTCCAAAGTTCATCGCAAAGTAAAAATGTGATCAACGCATCTACGACCGGCAGGGAATTCTGCCCGTTCTTCACGTATCTGACTTCAACTGGGCTTAATGAGCCCACATAATATAAGACCAGTGAGTAATTTGGACGCAGCAGACACTAGAATGATGCCTCGCCTCTGTGGTTGTCACAAACTTCGAGCTCCTTTTTTCTGAAAACCATCCTCTTCACATATGGTTTCACTTACACAGACTCGACGGCCAGTACAACCACGTATCAGGGAATATGGCCTTTTTCTATTCCCAGACAAAAAGGCTCCTTCCACTTCTTTCGACTGTTCGGCCAAATACTGCTTACAGTCTTTGCGCAACCGTTTAGTCAGTTTGCGTTCAAGTTCTCGACGGTCGTCATCATATTCAAAATCAGGTGGGATCGAGCAATGCTTGTTCATGAGGTTCATCGACGTGACGAAAATCCAGTTTGTCGCAAGTGAACAGCTTTTTCGGAACATATTGTGGCCAAAAGGCGCTCAATATAGCACAATCTTTCTTGTTCAACTCACTACGTGCGCGCACGCGTTTATGCGTCAGAATTTCAGTCCACAACGCCCCCCGGTTTCCGCTCACACGTCGTGTGTACTTCTGCGAGGTTTATGTGTGTGATCGGCGTCGTCTACCAGGGGGTTTTCCGCTTGCCATTCTCCGTCCGTTGGTCCGATTTCGTTGAGCGATGACTTGTCCCATCGTTTGCGTTGTCCGCCATCTATCCATTGTGGGCTTTGACCGCATTCCACGATCGTGCCGAGATATTCCTCTGAGTGTTGGAATAATCACGCTTCTGATTTGGTCGTCCTTACTATTTTGCCTGCCATGTCTCGCTCGTTGTTCCGATCCAGTCGAGCAATGACGCATCCGGTCGCCTACGCCGTCCCCAACCCGCTCGCTATGGGATTTTTGGACATACCTCCCCCCGCTTTGAGGTATTCTGCCAAGTGTTGAGTTATTTACATCTCCGGCCTGATAATACACCACAATATCTCTTCACAGTATGCTTTCATAACTACGGCGATTTGTCCCCAGTGTTCGCTAGGATCAATCACCTGACTCGAACTGAACAAATTGTTCACCAACGCCTTCCGGTAAGTGGCCATCACACTTCCCTCGCTCCAATGCCAGTTAAGTATCTTGCATTTACGAATGTATGTCCTCTGGGCAAATGACATAACAAAACGGGCACACACAACAGCATGATCCGAGTCTAGGTGGCTGCTCCAAAAGACACGACAGTCTTTAATAAAGTCGCGCCACGCGTAGCGGACTGCAACATGATTTAGTGACTCACATGACTGAAAAGCACAGGATGGTCTGTATGTGATGCGGTGCCGATTCCTTTGTTGAAATGCAGTGCTCAAAATGTGGAGACCGTGGGATGCGCACAGCTGCAGCAGTCTTTCGCCAATGTCAGTGCGTTGCGCTCGGACACTAAACATATCTCCTAGCCGCTTCTCCTCCGGAGAAAGACGACCAAGCTAAGCATTAAAATCGCCGGCTGGTATGATGATATCTAGGTGCTTAGTTTGTCTCAGAAGGTCAACGAGAGCGTCATAGAATGCATCCTTGGAAGCATCCGAACAGTTGTCCGTCGGAGTGTACGCCAATATAAAATGAATACACAACGCCTTTCTGATTTGCGGCGACAGACCCTAACTGATGCATTGAGTCTGACATCGCACAAGCGATTGTTCACTGGGATTCAATCAAGCAAACATTGCACTGCTCTGGAACTCAGTGTGATTCCCACCCCAGCTTGACCACAAGATTCAGCTTCGGCGTCAACAAAAAACCTGAGAAAGAAGTGCCTGGATCGACAGTTATCTAGAGGTGAGCTCAAATGGATGACGGTGCTAGAATCACAGACTCGCGTCTCCGTCACGCAGCACACATCAAGCTCCAGACTTGAGACAGTACTAGCCAGGGCAGCTTGCTGACCGACTTGACAGAGAGTGCGGACATTGAAGGCGCCAATGTTTACCAGTTTACTTGGCCTCAGAAAACAATTATCGCTTGAAGGCAGAATGAATGGGGAGTAAGACAGTAGGAGAAATTTGTGCTGGGTTAATGATGTCACTGTCTGGATAACTTCTGATACTTCCCGGCAGTTTATGCCGCGGAAGGGGATTGACTTGAGGGACCCCACCCCGAGTCTCTGACTCAAATGTCTGACCTGTGAGAAAACAGGATACAGGGTTTACTTGGGGGACCGTGCCTGAAGCCAATGACTCAAGAGTCTGACTCACTTGGTAGTGGGGACTTGTCTCGTCCGAGAGCGCTGGAGATGCATCGGCGGTTATATTTTGTGGCAGCCTAAGGGAAACCCTACGTACTTTATAATGTCTCACCAGATATCTCAGTAAGAAACATGTGATCATTTCTTGCATTTCTGTTCACACAGACGAGTTCGCAAACGCTAGCGTAGATCGAAATTCTGCCTCGTTTGCACTTCGAAAACGGCAAGTTAACCGAAGGTGAACAGAACTACAGATTGTATAGGTACTATACCGGGATGCATTGGTTGAATCTTTCTCCAGTCGATATCAGGTTATATTTTTGGGCATTCTATCGATTCTCATTACATTTCCGCGGGTCATTATTTGGGATCCGCTAAGTATGAGAACATGAAAATCCTTGCACAAAGTTGTCGCAGTTTGAAGCTTATAGCTCTGCATAAGTAAACGTTTCTGTTGAAGTGCTCGTTGACTGATACCAACAAGAAGACCAACTGTAAACTGAGATTGCAACTGTACACAAAGATAATAGCCTGCCCTGTATGCTCGTTGTGTAAGAATGGATTGAAGTATATGTTTACTTTTTCGTATCAGTGTGTTCCACATTGCCCTTTCAGCACCTTCAACAGCCACAAGCTGCACATATTCAATAATCCATGCGTAAAAGAAATGTTGCATTCAAGAAACGATGCGTTCTTCGTCAATATGTTAGTGTCTTGTTGAATAACAGCTAGGAACTAAAAGCCATTTCCTTTCCTCCGTGACTTCCTATTCAGGCAGCCATGATGATTAGAAAAGTCGCAAACAATCCTCCGAGCCCGTTCATAATTCTAGATCACAGGAGTTCATAGTTTGAAGCTCGGTGTCACGATGCAAGTTGTATCGATCTGCTTGACAATGACGAAGCAGTATTGTACAAATTAATATATGTTACCGCACGTGTAAATGGAGAACAACGCATTTGAACTAGCGAGACCGTCAGATTCTACACTGCAGCCCATTACCGTTACCTGTACAGTCAAACAAATAGACTGTATGACTCAACGGAAGAGATTGTGCTGGGATGTACATGGTCCATCGGAATACCATACAGACCAGTGACATACCGCAAACCATTAAAGACCCTAGGCTAATTGTTGGATGGTTTCAGGCTTTCATGCATTCTGTGTATTTTTGTGCTGCAATGCGTTAGTTGAATGTCTCCATCGATGACCAATTCGCAATGGTGTAGGTACTCAAAGCAGTTAACGCGCTGTCTTATTAATTGCGCGCTCGCAGACGGTGTATGTGTGTCTGTGTGGTGGGCTCCTTTGCACGGTCATTCATGCCAAATCAGTGCTCCAGTAACCTTGCCCTGTCCACTCCTGGTTGGATTGAACCATGCGACCTTCCTGATTGGACAAGCGATCGTCAGCCTGTTTGCGCTTACGTGTGGACATGGCCGGTAGACTGTACAGTGTGCTGCACAATGTACTGTGCAGTCGCGTCTACTTGCTCTCGCCTGCAGCACCTGCCGTATACTTGTGCTTCTTGCAACAATACTGTGAATCACTTCTTGAACTTCTCATACGGTTTACAGTAACTAACTTTGGCCCCAGCAGGGCACAGAAACAGTAAGTAATAATACTGTTGAATATAGTGCAGTACCTCCACATATTGTCGTACTGATTACATCGTTTTTGGCTGACAGTGTTCAAGTCAGTCACCTCTTGTTTGTGCTGCTGCCGTGCCTGGGTCATCTGTGTGTATCTGGAACTCAGAATTCCTTTCGGGAATTTTCACTCCAGACAGGAACTACAGGTAAAGAATGCATATACTTAATCGTTTAGTTCACTTTCAATGTTCAGTCTGATTGAGGTAGTCTGCTCATCACATCAACATAGGGTGATATCTCATGCTCAACAGCACTCTGCGATGCTTCCACAATCCATATTCTGTAAGGTCAAAGCTTGACTGCATTTCAGTGCACTTTTAGTTTTAGCCAGCAGTGTTGTAGACCGGATTCAGTCAAGTATGGTTAATCAGTGGGATACAGAAACAGTTAGAAAGTGGGTCAGTTGTTGACAAATGTTTAAAACCCTGAGCCCCTTTTACCTGTTTCAACGAAACTGAGAGAAGACATGTCGCAAGATGTTGCTGACAAATAGACGGTAGCTTTGTGGTTAGCACGCTTTTAAATCTATGGCAATTTCAAACATCCTCGTGGTTCACCTAAAGTGTTCTCCAGCTGAAAATACAAGTGTTTCTGATGATTGCAAAATTGAACCTCTGCTTTCGGCCATATTCTGGGTGACTATAGTAGCTATTCGCCATCCTTGAGGCCACTCAGATGACGCATAAGCCACGTGTATCATATCCAACACAGCGGTGCAACGACGCAAGTCTAAATTCGGCCATGGATAATATGCGTGTTACCATATTACATGGTGTCTGTTTCGTTGGACAGGCTACTCGCTGTCCACTCTGTCTCATCGTGCTGAAAGATTCCGTGTATTACGAACAAACGGTAAGGAATTTGCTGTGTGGCTGACACCTCCATGCTGCAAAGGACAAGTGCGGTCTACTAGACTGGTCTCTTGTTGCGGGTTAGTAAACACATACATAATGGCCTCATCACACCACATCGACTGAAATGTGAAGGCAGTCGCGACGATTGACTACTTACACTCGCTGCTCCTGTTTAATGTTTGATGTGTTTTCAAGATGACTCTCAGGGAAAGGTATTGCTTAATTCACTCCGAAGCCAGCGTCGTTCTGTGGAAGATTACTACAAGCCAATTAGCAATAGTTTTACTAGAATAATGAACAGTGCTCTAAGTCGATCATACGATGTGACAACCACTTAATCAAAGACTTAAAATAAAGAATATTTCGATGAATGGTTTAGTGTTGCTGTACGAAAAAGCCAGCAACGCAAGGGTTAACAGACGTTCGGTAATAACATAAAAGTTCGTGTTTGGTTGAGGAAAACATGATACGTGAACATGTTTTCAATCATTCACTACCGAATCAAAAAAATTATGATGGAAAGCAAAACTGAATTGATAAATTTAATCCGTCAAATCAAAGCAGTCACGAAAATCCACTATTCTAGACACACTGTGAGTTTACGTCCCTCGACGGGGTTTATTTATTATTGAGAATTAGTTCTGAAGACAAGCTATCTCTGAGTGACCGGACAATGCTCAAGTGTGCATCAACTCGCTGCTATTGTGCATCATACTATATCAGTCATACGACTAGAAGTCTGTCTAAACAGACTAAACGGCATCATTTCAATTTCGTCGGAATCAGAGTCATAGAATCATTCACCAATGCAAATGTGTTACACCTTGTAGAGTTATAAAAACAAGCCATTATATAGTTAGTCCCGTTCACATCCGTAGAATTCTTCTAATGTCGAGTGTCCGATTGACGACCTCTGTTTCCGGGTCCGTCTGTCAAAGTGAATGGAATTAAAGAACGCCTGGGCGCAACCATCACTACAAGCTGGCCATTTGCGGTTCTCATGTAAGTTTGAATAATTGAGACCAGCAGGTGTGTCGATGGAGCCTTGGTGATCAGCTAGGTAGTAGGCTAGCATGGAAATGGGACCCTCATCTCTCGGAAGCAAGAAATAGGGACATTACAATGGTAATGTCTAAGCTAGGAAAGAAGATAATGAGACTATGAGACAGAGAGTATTTCAGTATATGGGTACATATTATTGCACTCTATAGGTAGGAGTGAGAAAAAAACCGACCTTCAGATCCGGACTGAGAAGAAAAGAAAGCCTTTAGCATACATTGAACTAACAAAGTTGGAGAAAGAAAAGCGTAAAAGGTTATCACGACCGGAGTTTCCAGAAATGACAGCAGACGATTTGTTAATCGAGGAGGGACATAGGGTGACAAGAACAAAAGAATATACACCTAACTCAACTTACTTAGGCCTAACATCGATGACCTGCCAACTTGAGACGGCCAACGCCATTTGGTTATCATCACGGTTCACGGCACTAATAGCTTATTTGCATACCTCGCGCCTGAATTCACTGCCGCCTCCACTTTGTAGTCTGCTGCTACCTACCCCCACTTAAGTAGTTGCCTACCGTAGCGTTACACAAGTCTAGTGTCTACGATGTTGAGCGATTACTGTTGTATAGAACATACTCATTGTGACAAATGTAGACCTTGACTGGATTCGAACCAGCGGCAGAAACACTGTACCGGAGATTTCGTGCCCTGTGTCAACTGAAGTAGTACGTTACTCGGGGAACTGTGTGATATGACATTTGGACTCAGTCACTAACATCGCACAGTGCCTTATAGAATCCCCCCAGATGATCCAGGGAAATAACTGCGCCGGTAGGATATCTTATGCAATTGACATTACAACCCACTGGCTTCACTGGTGACCTTGGGACTTATATTGCAGCTAAGTGAGACGGAAACCATGTATGGTATTTTTACTGTCAAGTCAAATCAAGTCAATAGTATGTTTTGTGCACCCCGACATGTGAATTTTCCGACCTTTTACATACACACACTTTCAGCAAATAGAGGACAATTAACTAGATCCAACAGTAATAACTGTGATTAGGAAATTCGAGGAATGCTTAATGAAAGACGTTGCAACCAGTATGACCTATGAACAACTACAATGAATTAGTTTTTGGGTTGATCCACTAATAATCAATTTGGGTTTGTGTAAAAGTCGAACGAAATGAGAAATAAAAGAAGGTCGAGTAGATGCAAATAAATGGTTGTACCGGGATCTAGTCGAAGAAGTAGAAATATACTTAGAGACCTCCGAATATAGGCGTGAGTCGTGTCAGATGGGATATTTGCCAAAAAGACGTTCGCATACTGTGAAATGAGGAACAATGAAATGAACGAATTTTCACCTGGTATATCATTGTAAAGCGGGCGAATGTTTTAGGGGGTATGTTAAAAAATACAAATTTCTTTAACAAAAACCTGAGAAAACAACAGATGAACCAGACATCCACTGGGCGAGCACGTAAACTTTGATAAGTGGACTGACCAAGTGGGTAAGGAACGAAGAATGATTTTAAACGCCGAACATAAAATAGTCAAACCCCCACGATGCTCAGTAGTTTGACGATTTTGTCCGAGTTGTTGACTGTCCTGTGCAGTTGTACTCACCCGAGGCGGAATTATCATATGAACGCGTTTGCCAACTCATCTTGTCCCATAACTAAATGCGGTTTTTGGGCGATTGAAATTTGTCGTTCGACGGCAGGAGTCTTTGCCACTTAACGTGGATTCCTCGTAACTCATAAACTAGCCAGCCAGAAACATACCTGTATTGATGATGAGATCAAAGGTGATTTGTCTCCCGAATAATTGCTGCTGATGAGTTTGGTGTCCTTTATCAGTCTCGGTAGCAAATGTCAACAATTTGTGTGTGTATGTGTGTGTGAAGTTTAAGTCCCGCGCGGACTTGCCCAGCCGACGATGAGTGCAATGTTTCATGAGTGTGGAACTTCGATCAAGCGAAATGGTGGACCAGTTGGAGTTTTCGCTATAATTTTGTCAAGAACAATGGGTTAAGTGACGTGTGAAAACCAAATAAGGTTTCCAGAACACTTTTCGTAGAAACTAGTGGTGATGTTCAAAATATGGGGAGCCGGATATCTATCGAACGTGGTTGCAAGGTTGAAGAAGTAACACCTTTCAGCTGGATGGTGACTACGCAGTCTTTTGGTTACACTATGGATCAACGAAGTGTGAGGTTTTTGACAATCGGATTATTTCTGACAGTGGTGTATGATCCAGTTCGGCCTGCACATCTTTCAGTTTTCCTACCTGCCGGTGGATCACTTGTGCATTGACAGGCATAAAAATGGATGGTCAGACGCATTGTTATCAGGATTGCGACATTGACTGCCTGCGTTCTGTGACGTACAGACACACCAGACTGTTTAATATCACTGTTCGATACTTAATGGTATGAAGTAAATCAGAGAAACCGTTCGGGATATTTTGAACTGGAAACGGCATAATGGAAAACGTCTGGGCAAAAGTCAGATATTATTTTGTCGCAGTGTTGTGCTCCATTGCACTTTTGAAGTCAAACAAGGTCGTGGACTGGAAAAAGCGGTTTGAAAGTGTTTTAAAAGTAGCAGGCACTTGTTAATATCAACGAAGCTTTTATTCACAGGCCTCAGTACAGCCTCACTGTCGATGACTGGCCAGGACTGTCGTTGATATCATCTGAGCAACCCGTACAAGTTACAACTCTCATGTTCAGGTAGACTTTCCCACCAGCCCATCTTCAAAATAAAACGCTCGACTCGAGCTTCACATCCATTAGAACTCATCATACATATCACTGCCCATCTGAATACGATACTTGAAATCAAAAGCGAATGGTAATTGATTTACAGGATGGTGCTAGAAAAAGCAGAACTGAGTAGTGTGCTACAGAAGACCGATGGTGGTAACTGGTATTCGCGCGTTAGCAGTGAAGAAAACGCAACTGATTGATTGGCGACGGTCAGGATTCAGCCTAGCTCGTTTAGTTTGACCTCAGGTTTGTTGGTCGCATGCAGCGTCAAGTGCGTTTGTGTGGAATGATTATCATGTTCTGTTGGGACACTGATCTTCACAATGGTATAAGTGAAATAACGAACACCAGAGGAATGAACCACAGGTGACCGCAAACAGCAGAGTTTTTGTCAACGTAGTTTTCTGCTAAGATAATATGGTGCGCGATGTCGGGGACTTCGAATAGCCTCGGAAATCGCTCATGAATTGGAAATTCCTCAGTTAGTAATGGGGAGAAAACCTACGACTAGTTGTAACAAGCAGCTCTTATTTATGATGTCGAAAACGGGTGTATAAACGCCCATCAGTATTTTAAAGATCATTGTATCTCTTTGGTTGACCTCAGTAACACATTCATTGCTG
This sequence comes from Paragonimus skrjabini miyazakii, assembly GCA_014338405.1. Taxonomy (NCBI): domain Eukaryota; kingdom Metazoa; phylum Platyhelminthes; class Trematoda; order Plagiorchiida; family Troglotrematidae; genus Paragonimus; species Paragonimus skrjabini miyazakii. The sequence goes on from JTDE01000630.1 coordinate 58,170, forward strand.
TAGGGACCAGGCCTTTCCAATGACCTGTCTGCGGTATGATGTGTAAAATATTTCCAAAATGTAATGTTGCATGCTATACCCAGACCACTGTAAACGTTCACATGACGCGCGTCGTCTGGTTATTTGTTTGCGTGTAATGTGCTTCTATGGCGCGAATCAAGTCACACAAACACTTCAGAGTAAATAGCTCGTCGGTGGCCAGTCGCTGACCTCCAACAAACCTTGATATCAGTGTTGTTTATTGCGTTGTTCGGGACCACTTGTCTATTACATTCACTAACTATTCGACCTCCACTCTCAAATACATTTTTTATTACGTCTGGTTTCACGCTTGCCTGTAATTTGTAGCTTAATGCGTTGTACACTGAAATGTGAAAGGCTGTAATCCGATTGGTCCAATTCTGAACAAAAGACCTGTTGAACAGCGGGCGATACAACCACAAAACTGTTTGTCCAATCTTGATGTTTTATTTTAAAACGAGGAGTGTGTCCGTAATTGGATTGTTCTTTTTATCGCTGTTCGGTTGGGTGGCTTAAAGAGACGACACATAGGCCAACGGTAACAGATTTATTCATGTGTTAATCCTGAGTTTATCAAACGTTAAGAATGCAATAGTATCGATTTTTCCCGTAACATCTAAAAGGTGCACTTGGTTTAAAAACGGTTGTTTTAGAAATCCATTTAGCACGCAAATATTCCACTGTCCATACGCCACAAGACTTCAAACGGAGTGACTGAGCCCTTTCATTCCCATGCCTAAGCAGCTTTCGGTGTGACTGCGTCATCCGCTAGACAAAATTCTTATCAGCAGGAACCAGGTAGTCAAGCTTATGCGCCTAGAAGCTTCCAACATTGTTCACTTGTTTTTATGCATATATGTGGTATGTAAAGTCCTCTGGGGTATCCCGTTAAAAATCATTTCAGGTGCTCCAGAACAGAGGACGTGTTGTGCTATTCACCCCAGAGTTGAGATCAGAGCCGGTATAAAACTAGTTTTCAATAACTGCAAACTAAGTTTAAAGTTCTGCTGACTTAAACATAATCGGCCCTATGACTCAGCATATAATGTTGCACCTAATCATCGCAGTGTTTTTTCACACCTAAAATAAATGTTGTTGAGAAGGTGAAAAATCAACTCTTAAGGAAGTGTAGGCCCAAAAACTTATGCCACCACACCACTGTGTATTTGCGAGACAGTGAGTATCAATAACCACGAACTTGTTATCTGGGGTCGTTTTGGTACACTCCTCTAGGTAAATTATCAACTAACAGAAACGTACAGATGCATCATTAAGCGGTGTTGTAAACGATTCGATCGTAGCACCTTTTGTCATTCATGTTATTATCTTTTAATATTAGATATTGCAGATGTAACCCGTATTGGTAAAAGAGCTTCTCGGGGAGGTTATTTTCTCACGTACACTTAGTGCAGACTAGAATTTTGTTTCGAGACATGAAAAACGAAGATTTTTTCATAATCCGCAGTGGGTGTCCGTTCGATCGTTATTTTCTAGTCAACCGCGATGTGTATCCAGTTAGGTGTGCGAGTAATGGTTGTAACAATATCCACCCGCTTGAACTTCAACCCAATCAAGTTTGCAGGCAGACGTCCCACAGACAAACAGCCCATGAAATCTGAATGGTATTCACATCCCTTTTATTTTTATGAGTGACCAGAGGATGTCCCACTTCAACTAATGGAAATTTTCCGTTGTCATCCTGACGCCGTTAGGACTGGATGGGATGGGTGTCTTCTGGGAACGGTTCGCTCTGATTATACTCCTCGAGTGCCAATTAGAGGTTGTCTTACAGTCGTCAGATTAGCTGATATCACGGATACGTAATATGAAATTTGGTTGGTAGAAATCAAACGGCAGTGACAACTGATCACAGCTTTTGCATTCCTGTAGGCTTTATCATCAGCCCCCTCTAAAAGGAGCACTTCATTCTCGCTGAACTCTCCGGTAATGCATGCCACTTATATTTACCGGTAATGGAAATATTCCTCAACAGCTTTAATAACCAGTGTGATTTCAATTGGGAGAGTAATTCTAGTCGTGAGGCCATTGATTTGGGCTTACAGGACAGTTACTGTAGTTCACTTCGAGGCGGTTAGACAATCCCAGCAGAATTTACAAGCGGATGTGGCTAGAGTTTTGTTTATGATAATTCTACCATATTTATTGTTAGGTCAGTGGCATAATGTTCAACATGGTGGACTCAGGAGACCGTAGTGGGATGTTAACTCGTGCTCAGGGCGAGAATATGTCTTAATGGCAAGCTCAAATGGATCAAAAACTTGTCAAATGATTATTTTTGAAAGGGAGTTGTGAGACTGCCCTTAAGAAGGAGTGGTCTATGGTCATTTGCGAGCGACGTTCATCTAGTATATCATGTCAGTTAACATAGTCTAATCTTAGTAAGGTCAACAACAGTTGACGTGTGCTGCCGTAGGGCTATTTATATGGTGCTCTTCTAGAGCATTTTTGTGTAAGCTACTGGAGATATTTCTTTTTGTTCGCTGCTTGATAATAAATATATTTACAGAATAGATGTCTTCATATAGTACATAGGTCGTGGAGAAAATCGACATAGCAGTTGCTAGTGTCCACCGTTTATGTGTTATGACATCTCTCGGCATGCATAGTGCCTCATAACTCTATGGATCAGTCGCTCATCAATGACTGACAATTGCTTCCTAACATCCAAGTAGGTGTTTGTAAAATTTGTGACTCCACAACAATTTAAAAAAATATTCCGTTTTCACTCTCCAGGGCGTTTTGTTTATCTGGCGTGTGATTCCGTGTTTTGCATTCCGCGTAGAGCGTGCGAAATAACTATTTCGCCACTGGTTTTCTGTGTTATCTTAGCTACCGTTTCGACTCAGTTCATCTTTCACAGATTACGTAGGAACACTGGATTGACCACTTGATACAAGTGAATGCAACAATGGACGTCAGTAAAACAACAAGATTCAGAAAGTTCACACACTGTTGCGAACTAATTATCGAGCCGATATGAACAGCAGTTTTCTACCATATGATTCGTAAAGGTTAGTTGAGTTCGGTATGGAATTATTGGTCTTGATGGCTTCATACCATTTATCTACAATATGCAACAGAAACAGGTTAGTTTGGATATATATTGTCGGAGTTCTTTACAAGCTTAATTATACAGCGTCAGTCGTGACCGCGTCACGTCGTATTTGAGACTGTGTTTGTTGTGTTCACCATTGGTGTATACCCTGGGTCCAGACATGTTATGCATATCCACACTTTGATCGTACCAAGTGGCACTCAGTGAAGTAGTCCAATCGACTGTGTGCATAGATGGGGTCATGTGAGTGTGTGTTTAAATGTGGAAATAAGTTTTAGAACTGGTGAAAGTGTTTGCAGACGTTTAGTAAGAATAGCAGACAAACTGCAGAAATTGCGTTACGTGTGATAAAGTCAGTCGGCTGATGAGACCACCGCTACAAAGTCTATCTTTGGCTGAGGTCACAGCAAGACAACGACCACAGGCTGATCAGGGGAACGTACAGATCGACCGGGTTTGGTCTTGCACGTTCTTGCTTCAGGCAGACTGAGTGGGAAAACTGGATCAAGTTCCTCAAGTAGGCACGCTGGAATGAGACAGTCGACCGATGTGTTGCTGCGTGAGGCGCCATTATCTGACGAATAACTGTTGTCTCAGCGTTCTAAAGCACGGTAGAGACTATTTTTTATACATTAGTTGAGAGGTTCGCGGGGCTTGCGACAACGGATCCATGTACACTAAATCGATACAGCTCTCGACCGAGACGGCCATCACCTACATCCTCAGCAGAGCGTCGGCTACCGCGTTTTGTTTCATTTTGATATATCACTTACCCGATGTACACAAGAAAGTGTGATCGAAATGACAATTTCTGGAATGAATAACGATCAGGACTGGCCATCAGAGCAATTATGAATTCAAGAGGTTTGATTAAATTATAAAGGACATATGATAAGAGGTATGGAACATATGGGGTGAATGTTATAAACGTTTTTAACTTGAGGTGATTAGAAACTATAACAATGGACTACCTGTCGATGGTATATAGGCGGTGAGGTAAATTTGAAGATATTTAAAGCACTATGTTGTCTCATAGTTATTACAGGATGACAGAATGTTGAGCTATAGAGTTGATTGTAGCAGTCAACAGATCACTAAATCAAGGAATACATCAATCGTACTTAAAACACCCGAAGATAATGAAGTTATTTTGGAAGATTTGTAGAAACATGTAGGTCATTAGAGACAGTCTGCTAAGGTAGCACGGCATGAAACAGCAACGAACCTCAGCACACCAACATTTGTAATCGAGCTTATCGTGTGGAATATTGAAATTATATACGGAGGGTGAAAAGTAAATCTCCTAGAAGTACGAATCCCGATTGATGCAAACCTGATGTAAGTGTTGTCAGTGAAAAACTAATCAATTCTGTTTTCAAAGTAAGTGAGTCGATAAAACAGGTGTTCGTCGGAGTCATCGTATAAGTGGTACCTTATCATTTTTTGTGAATGGGTCACTTTTATGAGATTCTTTAAACATGTTATTGTATGCAACTCTCTCATATGCAGTGAAATGATCAATAATCGTATAATAACGAAATACACGTACAAGGTTCTTCGACAGTTGGATACCTATTAATAATGACTTCGGAACTGTAAACCACTTGTTCCTGATACTTCTACGGTCTGTGGATTGACTGCATAGCTAAGGATAAATTTTTGTTATAATCAGCTTCCTCGTGGGATCCAGCTTATCAAGTGTATACTACAATTAAAAAAATAATTTATGTTAATAGGCAATGCGGATTGACTGTGTTGGATTATCAACCGAAGTAAAATAAAGTTCCGTAAAACTGTGTAGAAGTTCTATCTTTTGAAACGAAAGTGGCCAATTTGATGACGTTGCAAACGTGTGTTTGATAAACGGAGAAATTCCAAGGTTGATACAATTCAACAGACTGGAGTCTGATATTGATATAACAAATCGTTTTGTAAGCATTGTTATTTAAAAACGGCTAGTGTGGTTAATGCTTCACAGTGTCGGTGATGTGAATGCAGTCAGTCCATGTTAATAAACTTCCTTACTCCTTATTGATTTCACTGTAAACAGTGTTCATTGGTATATCTTCCGGTTGGTATGGATTCAGGTTGTATGGGTAGTACATAGGCACTGGATAAAAATCTGTTTGTTGTGAAGGTCCGCCATGATAATGCCCTTTGTGGTGTGGGTAGAAAGTGAAACGTCATTGCCAATATTGTTAGAATGTTGAACTAGTTTGCACACTACCGACCCCATCAAACTTTCAACATGTGATCTTACGTTGACCTCAGTAGGTACGCAGCCAGAAATTGGGGGCTTCTCTGGCTCTCATAGTCTATATTCATGAAGAGCCAGGAATCGTGACTCTGTGTACAGAAAGATTTGTTAGTCAGTATCGGAATGCTGAGCTAGCTAACGCGCACTGGTGTACGTTGACTGTTTTTTCGCTTGGTTTCTCAGTGTAAACTGAATTCCGTCACTTCTAAACGTACTGTTTGCTGCACGGATGTGATGAGATCCAGCAAAATATGTTAGAGTTACGGAGAGGAAAAGACGACCTCTGACTTCTCTGTTCAAAGTCGTTACGAGAAAAGCTGTTTTCTTCCTTGAGAACTGTCCCGTTCAACATGTCATTGTCATCAGTAACGACGGTCATACCTCGGTGGTTTGCGGTGCTGCTCGACTCTTATACAGACATGAGGAGAAAAAAAAATGGAGGAAAAGTCATACCTTACAATTGGAATTTGGCGTCCTAATTCAGATAGTCGACGTCACGCCCTATGAACTTGCAGTGGAGTTACGACAGTAAGTGAGGTAGCATCTGTAGGGCTGCTTCAGTTTGGTTTGTAATGAACGTCTCATTAATTATCATTACGTCAAGAGCACTTCAGCCAATCGACAGCCAGTCTCACTGTTGAATTTGCTTGGCGACAACCAATTCCATCGTCATCAAACACAGATTCCTTGAGTCACTAACTATCCAACATGAGAGACCAACCCGACCTACGGTGACTAACCTAATGGTGACTTTGATTGTGTGTGTCAAATCATCGGGTGTCCGCCTAAACCCCTCTTGTTTATTGGTGTAAATATCAATGGAACATGACTCTGTTGACAAATGATCGGTTGACATCTTTGGTTTATGCATCTTTAAAAACTGGAGTAATGGACCCAACCCTTATTTCTAATATTTACTTCTCACTCTTATTACTGCATATTTATACGGTATCTGCGAGTGAGCGAACAAATTGACGATCAAATGTTCAAGACGGCAAAGTTCCCTTGTTGTGAGCTAACTTGGCATTCTAGGTGTGATAAATAGTCGTGCATTACATTGGTGATGAAAAATTGATGTATGCCGGACTTTGTGCTGATTATGGTGGACATTTCCCAAGCAGATATTAACGTGATATAAAGTATGAAACTGGGAGCCAGCAGTGTCTCCGCATACATATTCGACTGATCGATACGCCTAACAACTTCAAAACGTATGAGTCGTTCCAGTGAATCGAAGATATCATCGTAGTTTAGGAGAACGATAATTGCTTACTGGTGGTAAGTATCAAACTGTTCCAGAATTTGGCAAAATAAACGATAATCCATTCCGTGCATCTTTCCGTAGTGTTTACACCACAAACTGCCACGAGCCAATGAAGTATGATGGACACCAAACTTCTAACTATACTCATGGTCAAGTTAATTCTCTGTGATCTTCACAATAGATCTTTAGATCCTTCTTGAATAATAGAAGTGTTATTAATTAAATTTGAATCGTGGAGACATGATAATATCTTCAAAGGACTCATGTAGAACTATTATAGAAAACTTTCGTACCTGGCGTGACTACACCTGTTTCTTATGAGCACGTTATATATTTGTGCTTGCTTACTCGTCGGACAAATACTATCCATTGGCAATTAGCTTCCACACGAGATCCACATTCAGGTGACTCCAGGTAATCGTTTCAATAATACGAGAAATTTCAAACCTAAATTTTATCAGGTGTACACAGGTAAATGTGGAGTACGGGTTTACTAAAAAAACTTCCTCGGGTTGTGCGAGTTAATCAATTTTTGGAGAAACTCAGGTGTAGAACTTTCGTGGGCTTTAAACAGGCGATGATCTGTATGGAATCCATAAAATATTATGTACAAACTTTGTAATGCTAACAACATATTGATAACCTTTTTGTTTATATGACATTTGTACGGATTTCGCTCATTATTCGTTTACAGTTTCACACATAATTCCACTCAGTATTGTATCAATGTATGGTTGATCATGAAAAGCAACCAGGATTTTTAACCAAAAAGGTTTACTATCAACTATGAATATACAGTAATAGCCGTTCAGATTGTGAGTTCTAATCTGAAAAATACAATTGAGCTTCTTCTATCAGAGAAGCAAAACATATTTCTTCGAATAAAAGTAACAAGGGAGTGTAATGTTTGAAGTAGTAAAAATAGTCGAACGGATGCGTGAAAGACAATACAAGATGATTTGGTCTGTAACTCAAAAACAAAAAATAGGTTTCGGGAAATAATGGCGCAAAATGAAAGCAAGTATAAAACATCCGAGCTGCTCTGGTTCAGTCTATCGCAAATATTTGTTGACCAAATCTTTCTCTTTGATATAATCACCATAGCTGGGGAATGGATGGGCACAAACTTCAAGGTCTCTTGTAGTGTTACTGAAGCTTTTTCCGACCTCAAATTTGAAGCCTAAAACGGAATACAGGAATCATTAACAAAATATGTCATAACGGTAAACTTTCTTTTGAAATAGGACTAGTGTTAGCAAACCCAGAAAAACTAAACAGGCCGTGATCAGATTTATCGTTCATTAAATTTCTGAGCTCCAATTATTGGTCTTAAAAACACGGCTAAATTTTCGTTCTCTAAACGTTTATGTCTTTTGGGGAAGCAGCTTTGAACTCGGGATTACTGTGTAGATATCATATACATTTCTTGGTTCAAAAAAAGTCCATTTCCTCACCTATGTAATTGTTCTGGCAGTGCGCGTTTCTTTATTGCTTCCGTGTTTAGTGCAAAAAATATCGCACAATGCATGTGGTACAGATCGAAGGTTACAATTTTAACCGAAATTAAAATTTATGGACTAGCCGGGCCGACTGATAAATACACAGTTAAAAGTCATAAACACACACGGCGTTTGAACCGGGTTAGATAGATCGAACCATTGTTCTGCGCAATCGCGACAAATAAGACTTCTTAAAAGATAAATTCTAGATAACTTTGTTGCAAATAAGGTCGATTAGAAGCATTGGTAATCATTCACAGACAAGCACACTCTGGCTGTTACACGAGAGTTAGCGGACCTGCGTTTCAAATATGCGTTTTGGAGAATCCTTGAACATCATCCCAAATACACGAGACCTATCGTTTTCCGTAGAGTAAAGCAACCAGGGTTCTAGTGACCGTTGAGAACTCCATCAGTTGATTAAGATGAACAATAATTAAGACTTTCAGTTCGATACTGATAACCAGTGGAAGATTTGGTTGGCAAACATTAAATATCACCCACATCTTATTGCCGCTCTAGCTTTCAGCTAAACTGTTCATTTAGTCCATTTGAAAAAACTATACACTGGACCTAATTTCTATTCTTTTTGGAGCTCAGCAGTAATGCATACCCTCGTCACAACAAGGATTTTAGTTCAGGTCCATATTCCCGTAAGGCTACCGTTTTGACCTCACAGTATACACATTCAAATAATCACACCTAAACCTTCGGCTCTATTCGCGTGTGAGTATTGATCAGGTTGCAGATCGTCTTGAGATAAAATATAATCATAAACACCATCATCAACATCAAGTACAACAATACATCAGTGACTCACGCTGACGCTTATTTGCTAAACGTTATCGAAGAGAAGCGCTAACCCTACAGAGGTGTCCCTACATCTTCCCATAATTAAAAATATGGCGTCATCAACAAGACAGCATTTTCAAGACTTTGGTCACATAACCTGCTAGGTTTTTGACAGGTAGTCGGAGAGTTTGACTGGAGCAACTTAAACACTATTCATATTTGACGGCAGATTACATAATCATTTAGTTATTAACTTTTATTATCATTGAGTGAGTTCTCGCCAACTCAATAAAAATAATGCATCACAACGAATCACATGGTTATCTGCTTGATCCTGTATGAAATGAGTCACAACTGCTGTTTAAAAGTACCTATTGATGAACATGAAAAATCTTTGCAGATTGGGCTGACCACTGCCTACACCAAAGTCCTCAAAATAAATGGACACTATAAACTCCAGGAAATAATTTCCATCGGCACCTAAACCTGAACTGATGTGTAACAAGAAATACTGAATTGCAATCAAGCTCCACAAGTTACTCAGAAGGTTATTCACTGTACATCCACAAGTTTTTTCCGAAATTTATCAATAAGTACGAAACTTAAGTAGACATTCTCGTGGAAAAACCACGATGAATATTACGTCACTAGCCACGCAGTATGCACGGCCCAATTACCGCAGATGAAAGCTCAGTCAAGCTCGTTTGTTAGTAGTGTTCAAGTTGTCTGTTCATTTTAACAAGCGACACAATAACTGTCCAATTAATTCCGGTCGATGACAAAAGATCGTAACGTCCGTAAATATATTAACGAAACCCCCTTATTAGTGAGCACGCCATCATATAAAGAAAGTTACAAAAATGATCCTAACCAATCACGGTTTATTTCAGCCGACTACCGTTCCATACTTACCATGTATGTGGCCTTCATAGTCGGGTATCATTCCTTCCCGGCGGTAAATGCGAGAAGAATTGTACTTTTCACTGGGCAATCGATGTACTGTGTTTCGTACAACTGGATTCCTGTACGGCAAAACAGAATGTACTAATCATACGAGTAGAATACTTGATTAGTACCAGCAAGTTGTGTATATAGTCGTTAATCAACTGAATATGATGGTATTCGTCCTAACGGACACAAAACCGGAATGAATCCGAAACACAAACCTCTTTATTGGTTGGTAACATATTTTACATTCCACGAGAATTCTGCGAATTCCATGGAACTTGTTCCATGTGTTCACAATGAATCTTTCCCACACATTCTGTACGAGTCAGTTGATTTGTTCCCTACAGAAATACTGTAAGCTAAATTAAAATAAGTAGATTTTATCTTGCATCAAGATCACAAGGTCTCGTTGCTTCAAATTAAAAACATCAACAAAATAACATCTATGGTTAGTCACTAACCAGAAAATAGAGTAAATTATAATGTGTTCTTCATTGGAAAGCATAGGTTTAGATTGTTTTACTCCGTAGTTTCCGTTGTTAGAAACACTTACGTCGGCTCACTAAGCCCAGAGAAATCCAGATACGTGAAGAACAGGCAGGATTCCGATCCGGTCGAGGCTGCGCTGATCATATTTTTACCTTGTGACGGATCTTGGAACATCGGCACTGTTACAGACAGCCGACAGTCGTGGTCTTTTTGGACCTGAAGGCTGCTTTCGATTCAGTTGCTAGTAACGTTCTCTGGAGCTGCCTTCTCCGCAAAGGAGTACCAGAGAAATACGTGAATCTATTGAGATCACTGTATTCTCACTCTGCAAGCAGGGTGAGAGTTTATGGACAACTGTCTCGGGCGTTCATCACTTCTAGTGGTGTTCGTCAGGGGTGTTTGATTTCCTCTTTCTTGTAATGGACAAAATTCTGGAAGACGCGTTTCGGGAATCCAATGGGCATGATGTTGAGCTTCTTCCTGGCGCTGCGTTGACTGATCTGGAGTATGCGGACGACATTGTCTTACTTAACCCCTCTGCAGAAAACATGCGGACCATGCTGGACAGAGTGAGCGACCGAGCTG
>JTDE01000630.1:81800-106829 GCA_014338405.1 Paragonimus skrjabini miyazakii
GCTTAGAGTGTTCAGTACATTCACTTTGGCAGTTTCGTTCCGCTAAATCAAAAACGAAACCTAATGCGATGTCTGACGGGTAGGGCGTTAACGATCTGCATTCCTGACACTAAAAGTTGAGCTAGATTTTCTACAAGAATTGTTCATACAGAATGGCAACCCAATGTGTTTCATTCAGAAGACGATGCAGACGGTAGGGTGGGAACTTAAGTCACCTTCTGTGAATAGGGAACTTGTGCTTATTAGTCTTCCTTTCAAGAGATGTCCCATGGTCGAAATTATTGCATTAAAGTTCAAAAAGTCATTTGGAAATACTCACCCTGTCGCTCCACTGTATGTGAGTTTCCGTTCAACACCTCTTATTATGTCAAAACTCAAAGACAAATTTCCATGTTCTAAAACCAGCTGTTATGTGTACTCATTTGTTTGTTCGTGTCGAACATCATACATTGGTTGTACTACAAGGTAATTGCTGGGCAGAGCGCATGAACATCATATAGCGTGGCTGAACAGTGAGGTGACTAAAACAGTTTCAAGCGCGATTGTTGCTCACTGGAACTACTCTAATCCATGTCAGTAAGATTGTCTACCGAGTGCTAAGAAATCGAGTAAAAGTGATGGGATTCCGAAAGTTGACTGTTGACACTTCAATCTTCCCTGGCCGGCAGTCAAACAGGCCCACAATTTGGAACAGTGAATGATAATAAACACACCGTCCATAACCAGGAGAAGCGGTTGATAGTTATTACGCTGTGACTCGTCTTCAGAAAAACCTTTTCGGTTGAAGTTTTATGGTTATATCTTAACATGGAGCATTAAAAGCTACTCATCACCCCAATATTTTGTTTGCCAAATCCTCAACAACCTTGTTTCATGAGCCTATTCTTTACATCCACCATCGTCTGTTCAGATACATACAATAACTATTTCATCAGTTGTGTTTGGTCTGCATAAACTGAAAATGTTGACTGTCCTCCAGTGAGGTGATCTAATCTGTGCTCCGATGTGAGAAAATATTCTAATTTTGTTATTGCGGCTATAAGTCAAAGATGGAATGCTACTGGGAAACAGTTTCTCGGAACTCTGTACTCGTTGTAAAGATCGAGATTTGTGTTCTATCGAAAAAACTAAAATGTCTATCCCTTCAACAGCTTTGCGTGATTTGCATTCTGGCCGTCTTCAGCTAAAAAATGAAATCTTTGATACACTTGACATGATGGCGGCCAGAGAATAATAGCAAAATTACTCGAACGGCACGGGTTTGTGGCAATTTTACTCATAAAAAATCATTCTATATCATCCAGGTGGGTTCCTTGGTCGATGTCGGATGAATTCTGGTAGCGCATGGGTGCGAGCTTTTGTGGTCCGCTCCTGGCCAGATACTGTGCATCGATTATCCTTGCCTCACACGTACGTCGGCCAGAAGTGTATTTAACGACTCTACCATGTACCGACTGCAAAATTACTGAATTTCAGAATACATATAGCCGAGGTGTTGACTGTGCATTGGTTACCTACAACGGCAGTGATTTTACTTTACAAAAGGTAGAAGAATCATTCAGTAGGTTAGGTTGTCGACCTCTGAAGGAATCCTCGATCGAAAGAAACAGTGGAGGATTATGCAAGTTCTTCGGAAAGTGATACATCTTGTAACACACTCACTTATGCTGACCTAGACGAAAGTCTTGATAAGTTTTTGATGCAATGTAGGAATACAGTACATAAGAAAGCGAGAGAAATTCCAGCTAAAGCATTCAAACAATACGATTTAAGAATCTACACGCTTGGCCGTGAATTCACTGAAATTATTTTTCATTGTGTTAACGGATTTTGATCTATCAGTGGGATCGTATTGGATAATCTAAGTTGCCTTATATACCAAACACTCGGATTAGCTAATGGTAATGTGCACCACAACCACATTCAATCAATTGTGTATAAATCATTTGATCTTAAACGTTTACAATGTAATACTGGAAATTGTTTCTGGATTTGTTTCGGATTTGAATTTAGTTGTTGAAGAAGTACCAACAACTGAACGGGTTTTCACAAGAACTCCTTAAAGTCTGCAGAAGAAGCTACATATTCACTACAACGTGCTAAGTTTCCAGTTAACCTGCGACAGGTGTAACGATTGTAACTAGTAATTAAACTCTGGTTACCATTGTGTGACCATACATTTAATTAAGGTGTACGACACACAGGCCGCATTGCAACTTCGTTAGCTCACACAGTGTGATATTGCTACTGCATATAAACTAGCTGTGAACTTGAGCAAAGTACACTTGCGATTATCAATATGTATGTCAAACTACCGCAGCAGACTTGGTTTATAGCGGGTACAGTCGATTAATATTCTGATCTATGGGAGACGGATGAGTTCAACACTTGTTACGTACATTGCAGTCCATAGACAGAAGATTCATTTGTGAAGGCTACTTTAGCTATGTTTCAACCTGACAGTAACAGAAACAACATGCATACCAGTGTGTTAAGTGTAGTTCTATATTTAACCATTGTAACTTTTCAAACCAAGATTCTGGACTTGCTTTTCAAAAATTATGCTCCAACCCGTCAGCCAAGGAGTTACCAATGCCTCTCGAATTAACGAAAGTATATTCATAATAACCATATATTACTTCTGATTTACTGAATATAAAGTATTCCTTATAACCAAAAGTTCTGTTCATCAAAGATCGCATCTTTATTAAGATGGAATCTATCAATCCAATGGATGTTTACTGTTGAATTAGGTAGGGCTGCTTGCTTATAAAAGTCACCTTCTTATGTAGACCACCCGGACTGTCGCTGTTTGCTGTACTGATGACGACTGTCCGAAAATACCTCATACGCAGTCGTTAACAAGTTTCACCGTTGCAACGTTTAACGACCTCTTAGGATGAAGTGAAACGTTTCTACAAGTGTTTGTACAAACGCAGTCACCAAGGCGCTACTGAAGATGGGATAGAGAAAATAACATAAGGCCTTAACCAAAAAACAGGATAAGAGTGTTCTTCGACACAATTTGTCAGAGTTAGCGACAGATGCACGCATGGCAACCGAATGAAATTTATATTAACACAGAAAGCTGGGTATAGGTGATATCTACAACTTGTTGGTCACCTTTTCACCGATCAGGACGACTCTTGTTAATGTACTCATAACTGGCTTAGATTTGATCACTTTTTGACGGAACACAGGCCGTGTTGTTGATGTTTCGGTAGCCAAATTTGTACCGGCCAGGAATTTGGTTGTTTCCATCCCGATATACTTACGCGGACAAAATGTGACGCATTGATGAGTTCGAGTTTTCTCGGACTACGACGTACTTACCACTAAGATAATTATTATCAGTAGTCGTTGGCTGTTCAAATTCCAGAAATGACACGATATCAGTTACCATTTTCTTCCAGAGATGTCAGCCGGTGTTCAGCATTTTAGTGGTGAAGAGATGACAGAAAAAGATAGGGAGCTTTACTGCAAATTATTTTCATTTGGAAAAAGCGTATCGTTCTACTATACACTACTACGCAGTTTCTTTACCACACAAGCAGAATAATGTTACGGACTAAATATGTTAATGATAAGTTCAACGTTACTGTTGTTCTGCAGTGCTACAGAGAAGACAATGTAGGCTACTGTAATTGAAAAGAGTGTAGCTTCGAAGTTAACGATCGTGCGTTACGCAATGTGCAGTATCTGCCAAACGACAAATGGTGAATGTGACCCGAAGTGTTCCACGGTTAACTGTAAGGCTTTAACAACAAATAAATGATGGAATGAGAAAAGAATTTGACGTGACTGAACAACCGAACCACTGACGCAGCCACTACCTCAATTTACAAGAAGTGCTCACCATCGAATGGTACGTTCGAGTTTCAGTCATTGAAGAGTTAGAAAATATTTTCTAGGGCCAATCTTGTGCATGCAGCCTTCATAAATTGGCATTAAAAAAGTCTTAAAGAAAGCCGACACCCCCGGTTTTTCCTGAGCAAAGACCTCTAACGTAAATATTTTGGATGAATCTTATTGGAACATAGACGATTGGCCAACCACGGAAATGATCATCACGGCGTGTGTACTGTCAATCCCCGTTTACTAAGTATGAACAAATAAAACATACTTTGTTCGTCTTTAAAGGGTTCGAACAATATACCCTGACAAGCAGTTTCATCGGAAACTAGATGTTCTATTAGTCTTCACTAGGACAGAACCATAGTGACTAATAAAATTTGTCTACCAGATGGGTCAAGATTGAAGCGACTTTTAAGTAATCATCATAATCCACAACACATTAGAGGTAATCAGAAGTCTCTAATTAGTACGCCAGTATGCGTTAGATTCTTTTGAAAACTTTTTTCCCACTTAACAATGCTCCAGAAACAGCTGATAAATTTTAACTTAAATAAACAAATATATAAGCAGACAGCCAGCTCTTGTGTAATTTTTACACAGTAATGAAACGGTTGGTTTATCCAAAGTGCAAGCCATTTCCAAACCAAGGTCGATCTTGTATTATTTTTCACTGACCTGGTTTCACCCTTAGTTTTCAGTCGAAACCAATCACTTTTTGTTTATCTGTATTATGAACTAAATTTGTGAAATCAGATTGTTACCAGACAGAACATTCACTTATTCACGCATCGAGTTCTACGTGGTACAATGGAGTAAGTCGTCGACTTAATATGATGTGAGTTGAGTACAGTTGATTAAATAGTGTCTACAAAAGAGACAGCACATACTAAATAGAAGTATTGCTAATCTACACTAAGCATTTCCGATAAATTAGGCAATAAAACCTATAACGCAAATTATAAAATGCCGTAATCCATCGAAAAAACACGGAATTACGTGTGTTGTGACTTTTCTAAGAGGAACAGTCATTCACATCTTATGAATTCCGACCGATGTGAGAAGAAAAATTTACCCCCTTAAAGCCGCTCTCCTGATTGACAGTGGGATCTAATCAAAACTGTTTCATTGTCTTCCCTTATTGCAGACCCTCTAGAAGAAGGTATATTATTGAGTAACCTTTGCTTGTAGGTTAGTGTTACAACCCTGTGGTCCTCAGGTGTCAATATCGACGACTATACACTAATAGTTGATATTGGCAAATGATTGCCAGACAAACCATGAAGAGAACGACAAATCCTGGCTTAAGGATACGGTGAATAAGGTTTGTATGCTATAACAAACGGGAATAATTTTTGCAAGTAATTCAGATCAAACAGTGGTCGACATTACACCATAAACCACTTGCTGGTGTTGGACGCTGTGAATCCACGCAAGCTAGAAACATTTTGTGTACACTGAGACTATAACTGGAACCAAGAAACGAGTATGCGAATTTAGCAGTTATCGACCGGATCAGCTGAACAACTATTTGACAAGGTTCCTACGTTGGCAGCAGAACAAAGGTATGCTTACCAGAGCGATGTACGAAGATTAATCGTGAACGGATTTATATGGTTTAATAATCTGTTCTGCCATCAGTGTGTATGCAAGCCCGACGAGAATGTCAGTCTTCTTCCCATTTCAACCCCTTACGTGTGCTCCCTGCGTACGTCTATGTGGTTTATTTCTTCGACGCAGGTACTCATTTTCAGACACTTTTGCATCTCGTAAAAGTGTTCCCTAGGTGTGTGTGGTCCGTTATGGAAGATTTCTTTATAAAAGAAACAGTGTATCAACTTAATTATTTGTGCTACTTCTAAGATGGGTCCCTTCTCCTCTGGTTTTTGGGAGATACTTTAAAATTACCCTGATACAACGATTTATATAATCATAAATGAATTCCATCCTGTTGTTTCTAAGCCTTCGGAAATCATTCAAAGTGACGTTTATTTTCAGAAACCCATAATCCCTTCGAAGGTTGCATGGTTGTTACTTTATTGGTTCTGTGGAAGTTAGTGTGAAAAAGAGTACTTGGTTGCCCAACCGTCGATTTTACATTGGAAAACCTGCTATAAGGAACATCACTTGTAATATGATGTTGATCTAGTGGACTGAATCGAAAATAATTTACGGCCCAGACTATAGTTGATCGATTCCGCCCAACGAGTGTGTAATTTACACTGTAACAATGAGTCAAGATAAAACTGACGTTTACCAATGAGCTAAGAGGTTAATAACAAGATAAGTACAATGTGCAGAAGGTTAATTTTAAAATGCGGTTTATTATTCTGTTTACAGTCAAAACACATTAACATGGTTGTGTTACAGAATGTTGCTCCGTGGTGTGAAAGAGCCATCATAAGTTAATTAATGTACCTGATAACTGGTCAGTAATTAAATTACGAACTTTTAATGATACAAAATCTCCTTGTTTGGTTTAAAGTTCACTGAGCACATTGTATTTCAAATGGTGGCTAATTTAATTACCGTCATCAGCGTACTCATAGTGCACCTTCGGCGAAGAGATAACGAGTACGTTAGGCTCAGGTAGGTCATATCAGCATATCCATTCTACTTCTGTTAACTATTGCATCGACCAAGACCATGGTCGTTTGGTAACTAATCCGCTTTTCTTTTCAGAAACTTGGGTGTCTGTAATCTTCTGCCTATTCTTTTCTTGGGCTTTGTTGCTGTAGTGAATGATGAATCGTCTGTCTGATCTTTTCGTAGTTCAACCCTGAGTTCTGTTCTTCAACTTTATTCTCTCTACAATGCATTAACAAGCACTCGTATACTGAAATGCTTCTTGTATTACAATTTACATATCTTTCTTGTCATTTTAGACTTTGTCATTGCAGTCTCTTTCTCTCTCTCTGATTATTTTCCAAGAGATAAGAGGTTTCCTTTTCGTGTTAGCCATTCAATTGGCTAACCAGCATTGGCCGGCTGGACACAAAGGCGTCACTCACACACTTACTGGTCTTATTTCTTCGGGTTTACACCGGGTACGTGGTGTGTGGGTGGAACCGTAAGTGGTGCGGCGCAAGTTACTTGGGGTGATCGTTCATAGCGCATGCGTCCTCTGGCTTCGGTCACTGTGACAGGCTAATCCGTTTCGGATGCCGCCAACCAATTTAACTACCGTGAGTCAGAACGCAATAGAGACTGTACCATCACTCTTTACAATCTAAGCTGGTCTGTAATTAACCAACTGAATAACAGCTGCCGTTCCAGACCACTCGGCTTTTGTATTTGAAGAACTGTGAAAATCTGTGCAAATTCGATAAATCAGTACTCTACAACAGCCGTCAACACTTGAAGACTGATAAACTTTCCTTTGCAGTTTAACACCTTATTCTACCTAGTTCTTGGTTTCATACTGGCTTAGGTTGTTAAGTGTGCTTTAAAAGTTGTGTTGAGAAAAACAAAAGAAGGTGGATATATCATACTCAATTCAAACCGCTAAGCTTTTTGTCATCTTTTGGAAAGAAATGCTTGTTGGTGGAGTTTAATGTACGCTGTCGGGTTATTAGCTGATGTGATTTACAGAAACACTAGTTATTGCTTAGCAACACCCCACTATCACACCTGATTGTGCATCTTTGAAGACATTTTTAAAACTTATTCTTCAAAGCTCTTGAGCGAAGTAATTACTTTTTGCTAAAATTCAACTTCAATATCAGTCATCACGCTAGCATCTGGTGCGCATTCTGTCACCTCCGAATGTTACAAACGAACACCACCGAAATAGTCGCTGAGTTGCAGTCGCATGCTTAATCACCCAAATGAGAATTCGTTATAAATGCACGCAAAACAATGCAGTGTTTACTTTTTATTTTTAAGTGAGACAGGTGACTCAATATCAGTAACAGTAGTATGTTGGTAGTTGATTCTATAGCTCATCTCTCATACAGTGGCGAAAGTGTACTTATTTGGAGATAAAAGACATGAAGGATATGAAACTTATTTCACTCGATTATCTTATCTAATCATTAAACACTGTCTGTATCAACAGCATAGTATTCTTGGTCCAAATAGATGTTCAAATGTCATACAGTCATAAGGGTAAGAGTGGCCGATGGTTCGACTTAATGGAATACTTGATCTAAAAAACTCTGCCCACATTCAGTTAGTCAACATAAAGAAGCACATTTTACGCGAAAAGCAACCTAGTTGCACTCGAGAATGAAATGATATCGGTATATCAACTTTCTTGTGGTCTCCATTATCCACACAAATAATTGTCTTTTCGTAATGGACAGCTCGGCAAGCAGTGTTAACCTTCACAACACCGAACATTTCTGACTACATTTCTTAAAGTTTTAAACTAGAGGTCTGATCAGTCGACAGTCCAAGGTAAAGATATACAGAGTTTTCAGCTTTTATACCACAGGCTGTTTGTTGGAAACCATATCAAATAAACTGGTGGCTTTGGGGTCGCTAACATGTAGACAAGTATAGTAGCACCTACCGAGACGAACGTGATCTGCAATGACTGAGCTAAAGAAACAGCTTTGACTAATCTAACCCAAACTATCACATGCTCCGTCACATCTTGTATCAATCGGCTTCAAACGTTAGTAAACAGTACTTCGTATGGCTGACGACCGGCCGACGTCCTCAACACATTTGCTTCCCATATTTCTTTTTTGCCCCTTGTACATTTGACCATCAAACTCGTGTGCTTCTCACTATCTCGTTAGTGCGCTCTGGTACGTTCCTACAAAAACACAAATGGAGATAACCGGTACATGATGGCTACCCTAAATATCGACGCCACTAACGTGATCAGCCTATCTGACATAAGCTAATTTGATGGAGGTAATGATGGCTGAATATCAAAAACCAAAATGCAGCTTCTGTTCAAACTGGTAACTTGTCGGATTTCCGAAGTGAGCTGAAACGTACGGACTTTGAAATTTCCTTTCTCACGGACCTCTCTAAGATGCCACAAATGCCGAATGTTTGGGACTATATCATGTGCCTCCGCTATTTACAAAATATACAGTCAGGTGGGTTAAAACAACTGAGATAACAGTTAACTGATGAGCAGTCGGGGATTTGGTTTATTTCGAACCGTCTAAAATATCGCCTAGCAGGTTTAATGAGGTCGGAGGTTTCGACCTGTCTAGGAATTCCTAATCGCGGGGTTATCGATTGGAGTTAACAGGGCAGTTACTGTGTCTCCATTTCGAGACGATCGGGCAACCTGATCATTACTCACAAGCGAAAGTGGTTGAGCGTTCACATATGATAATTCGGTCGTGCCTAACGTGAGGTCAATGGCGCAGTGGTAAACATGGTTGCCTCATAAACAGCGTGTCCGTGGTTCAAGTCCCGGCAGTGGCGATGCTATGCACTACTGACGAGCTCCAATGAGAGCAAAACTCGAGTCTAGTGCTTCTTTTTCAAAGGGGCCGACTGGACAGTCTATGGGAATGCGGCAGCTGCGATCAATTGTGGGTGATGTTCATATTGAGATAACAGTTACCAGGTACTTAAAGTGAGCAACAGCCTCAAAAATCCTGTCTCCGGTAGCATGAACAGGTCAGAGTTGACTCATTCTTGTAACATCATGTTATAAATGTGAGATGAGAAGTGTATTCCACACACACTCACCCCATTATTTAAACGACTTTACACTCTTTGTTTGTTGTTTGCAAAACAACAAAGTAAATCAGTGTCGTGCGCATGGTCAGTTTCATGTGGAACTCCCTGGACAATACGTTGACTATGAAATTCCTGGGGCCTTTGATTGCCGTCATCAGAATACCATCCGAAGCACATTATAGCTGTGTGTTCATCTCGCATTCAATTGTTCGTGGTTAGAATGTCGCCATCTTATTAAGCTTGTAAGCATCTGGGATGTGAAAGATGTCATTCTCATTCCATCGTGATGGTCTTAGCGTTTTGCAATACTTTACAGACGGAAGTGCTTGTTGATCAACGCCCACAATAAACCAGCTCATCAGGAACGAGAGTGGACGGCTTGAACCATGGACTACCGCGACCATTGTTGGTCGTATTGTTATACTGAGTGCAGAGGTCCGTGGAAACTTACGTTTCAATGGTTTGTGCTTCAAAAGTATTCTAATTCTCGATGGGCCATCCAGTCCATCTTCAATAGCTAAACGCGATGGTTTGGATTAAAATAATTTATCCTCAAATAACAAGAATCATCTCTTAAATTACAGCCACGGTCAGAAAATTCGATTCCTCGTTTTCACGCAATGTTACTAAATCTTTCTAAAAGGCCTGTGCGACCGGGGATCAATGAAGACGCCAACCAGTTAGTTGCCAATGAAAATGTCATTAACCTGTTAATTCCGTTTCCTCAGATAAACCTCGCTGTCTTCCGGTAAGCTTCACGCCATCCTACGTTTCAGTTCACAACGGTGATCACCATATATGAAGTCGTAAATAGATGTTGACCTTTTTCATAGAATCTATGGAATAGGCTGAAGCTTATTTCTTTTTTATCTGTATTAGTCTTTCGGAACCTATTTATTCTCTACGGGCTTGTATAACTGTTAAGGCGTCTGTCCAGAACAAGCAGTAAGGACGTGTTCTTGCTGTTCTGTATAAGATCGCTCGTTTGCCATTCATAAATAAACTTAATCTTTTATTGTGAGAGACCGGTTGGAATGGAAATTCTGACACCCTGATTACAGAAGACACTTACATGTTACAACCTGAGAACTCATACAAACAAACTGTTCGTCAGCCTCTATTTATTGTTTTTCTTGGTAGAATGCAGTATTCACACAACATGCAAGCCGCAAACGTACTACTTAAGCCAACTTTTACTCTGCTCATTATATAGATTGTTCATTTGAATGTGGTTAAACCTAATCGAATCATGCTGTTTTTTGTTTGAAACTTGAAATTTTGACGCTGTATATAAGACATTTGAAGGCTATGTTAGCCCTCCACAAATTAGTGGTAACTTAGGTGTTTAAAGGACGTTTTTCTGTTCTCCTGATAACTGTACTACTCATATATTCTTTTCAGCTTTCAGTTACAGAATCTGATCATCGTCCATTAGCTTTGTTTCAAACGCTGGTTGTAAATTATATGCTTTCTTATGTAAACAGTTTCCCTCAAAACAGTTGGTCAAGTCATTAAACGTTTGCAAGTGAAGCTCACTTGGTTAAATGTAATTTTATACAAGGAAACGTTGGCTTTGATCTACTGTATGCTACAAGGGGTTCAGTCAGTATATTTTACTGCCATACATTTGTCTTCATAGTTTTGATATTTATGCACTCCGCTCTATTTTCGCACGGAAAGTTTGAAACCTTATCATCAAGTTCTGTCATCTATGAGATCGATGATGATATAGCTTACGTTCAAAATATTTTTTCAGAAAAGATTGCCTGCTAAAAAATAAGATACTATTATGGAATATTACAGAACTCGTAGGTACGATAATAACTGAAAATTACTTGTGGTTCACCGAATAAAATGGCTCACTCAGAACGGCAGGCGAGACTATAAAATGCAGTAGGATTGGTTCACGGAACTCTCACCCACACGGAAAATATATAGGCCATATATATCTATATGATTTAATAAAGTTATCCCTCTGGAGTATGTGAGTAAAACGTACCTATCCCGAAATGTAGTGGACATTTCGTAGTAAGATATTATCATCGTACCACGAACCTAAGAGTGTCAGCACGCTTTTGGTTCATTCTACTACCTACCGGTACTATGCATATCAAATCCGAACGCACTATTCAGTTTATTTTTCGAGTTGATATTATGTATGTATTTTAGACTACATGAAATTACGGTTATATCTGTAATAGCTTCCTCCTTCTGAGACTATACATAATACCGTTTTCCCAAACTTCCGAAATGTTGTGTCTAAATTCGAACTGTCTGAAAAGATTGGGCTCATATTGTTTTTTTCCAATCCTCACTTGAGTGACATAATCTTACTTCAAGTCAATTACTACATACATATATATACAGCTCAGTAACCTCATACCCATACAAACGTACACTGACTACGAAAAAGGTACATTATTCAGTGGAGTAGCCTGTCTGTCAGAAATTAAACGTCACCAATAGGAAAAATCACCAACTGTCCACAAGTTGTTTTTGAGTAGGCTATTCACTTTGTTGTTGCAGTCGAATGACGGTCTTACATTGCTTTCGTGAAATGCAAGTTCAGGCGTGAACGTCTTTCAACTTTTTTTCCGCGAAGTATCTTTTGCACCAAACCACGAGGAAATATTCTGCTTCTTCAGTGAAAGCAAGAACATTTACTTGAATCTTTTATGAATTCTCTTATCTCTGACTGATCTAGGTGATAGGCCATACCGGTTTCGTTTCTGTCTTGAGGTTCACGTAAACCTGATCTGTTGTAGTTGGCAGCTCTAACCTAATATTGACCCCTGCCTTAGCACACTTAATCCATGACCTGCTACCTCCTGCTTCATTGAGTTATTTACGTCTAAACTGCTTTAAATGCCACCAAAGATGGAACCGACTCATTTGGTCTGAAGAAGCCTCTGTGTCAAGAGTGAACCCGAGTAAAACCACCACCCAGTGCTTCTTATCCATTGTGCACTACAGTGCCAGTAGGTTGTTGATAACTGTTTCATGTGGTGTTACTTACATAATGTGTAAAACCAATTTTGCCTTCTTCTGGCAACTCCTTTTCGCAAACGGGAGGGGTTTATACAGCCTAATAAGTGCTTTGGAAGTAGAATAGCTCTAAAACTAGACCACAGGAATGACTGTCGCCAGTTTGGATAAACCAAATGCTTCAGCTTCTGATTTGGTGTAGTATTTTGTTATTTGCTTCTAAGTCGCCAAATAGGTTCTCATGGAGAGTCGTTTTCGAAAGTGAGGGAATCAATCTGTGTGTCTCCTTTACGGAATGGTAGTGTATTTGCTGTGTACACCAATGAACCCTCCTATACTTTTATAGAAAGTCATCCATGTAAATGTAATGAGTAAAGCACTGTAACAGAATTTTCCTGTAGAAGCACTGATTTTCTTACACTTAGGGTGAACGTACAATTTCTCAAGACATGGTTAGCTGGTTCCTGCAAAGAAATATATCATCAGAAGACCGGCAAGTGATGCTGGAATCAACAAAGTATCACAATGCGAAATTTACCGAGTGCCTTCAAAAACTCATGGGCAGCCCAATAACCTGTCATAATGGTTTCATGGGAGTTTGAAGTTATGTTCACCTTCGCTTAATCAGCGGATTGTATGCTGTGTTCTGATGGCCCCTCAAAATTGCCAACCATCGAGTGTTACTACAGTTAAATAGTGACTGAGTACGAGTGTGAAATTTAACACACACGCAGATGTGGCATGATTATGAAGCAACTTATATCAACCTCGTTGGCTGGTAGCGTATACAGAAGGCCCGTTGAACTGTCTGATGTTAAGCACACAAGCAGCAATGCCCCAACGAACAGAATATTCGTTACTGCAACGGCTTGAACAGCCTCACAATTGGTGCACGTATTTTTGCGTAGTTTGTGAAACATCAGTCGGGTGTTTCTTCAACTAAAGTGGAAACAATATTGGTTACTTTGCCGGTGACCAATACACCTAGCGGACTGCGCTCACATAGCACACACCAACCTTTTCCAAATTTTAATTCGCTAACAGAACTGATCGGAATTTTCTCTCAGAAAGCAATGTATATCATCAAGCTTGTGATTGACCACTCCTTTCCCTCTCATTTGATATTATTTAAGGCTTCCCTATCAGTAAATGTGCCTTCATTATATAAACATAACAAAATATTTCATCAGCCTTTGGCTGTCCAACCCACGTAATGCCTGGCATAACTTGGTTCCAACTTCTTTTCGTATTATTTTTGGCCGGATAAAAGGTACACTCCAACTTATCGACGGGTTTTCAAAGACTGCTGCTCTATTGCCGAAGTTGAACGCTGAAAATTATCGAGGTTCAGAACGTAGTTTTCTTACCTCGACCCTGTTGTACTGTAAGGTTTGCTAGATTCGGACGAGCATAACCGTTTTATGGGGCTGTTTGTTTAAACGTATATTTTATGCTGTTCTTCATTACTACGTACTTAGGCTTCTTTCATCAAACAGTGTATTATTCCTCCCGTTATGCAGTTTATTTACATTCACGATCATCGTGGCTTAGTTCATTTGATTGATGATGCTTTGTTTCGCGTTTTCTTTTAGAGTTGCCTTTACGCCTTGTACAAGCATGTATTTGAGCACATAAAAAGCCTGCTGAACAAATATCCCGCCGATTCACGGGATACAACAGGGGATGGAAGGTGAACGTCAGTGTCCTCGTATATGACGTAGGCGTGGCAGTAAGCATGCGCACAGTTTCTACTGCAGCCCCTAAACTTTTAAGATATGCCATGTATTCCACAAGAGCGCCTGATAGTTATGCTATCGTCGACGGCACAGTGGCGTTAGTTGTCTCGTTTCAAGTGAATTTAGTGATGTGTACATTTCTAACAGCGTGTAGTAGTTTTCAATTGCTTACTTGATTCCACGGATCCTTCGTCACCGTCCCCTTCACTAACAAGTAGACAAAATTCATTAGAATTACTATTTGTAGTTGTTTTGTATTCCACATGGATATATTAACGTGCTCATTCCCACTTCACACAATATCAACAAATATAGCGCCGTACAGTGTTCACCCCTTTTAACTTCCTGTATTAAGGGGATGTAAATGAACATTGTAATACAAGTGAATGTGCCTTATTGTAGAACTCAAAGGTGTTGACGCCATTGCTGCTACCCAAAGTGATTTTGTGGCAACAGAAACATCATCAGAGTGGCCGGGAGCTCAAGACAAAAACACGGATGTATGCCACTGAATATGCAGTATGTCCAGGCTGATACTAATAATGAAATATTGAACGTTATGCTAGTTACAGACTACGGTTGAAATTATTAAACAACGTTTTTCAGATACATACTCCAAGGCTCTAAACTTGGTGATGAACTATGACGAAGAATCTAGCTCTTCGAGAACGAACACAAGTGACAAACTACCACATTTCGCACTGCGTTGGCTAACCAGAAGTAGGCTTGTTGGAAATATCTTTTATATTGAGACTAGTTGCAATTCGGCTGAACTCTTCTGAGAATACGTACAGAATGGAGTCAGCTTTGCTGTTTGGGAGGTGCGGATGACGGATCAGTCTCGGCTGCAAAGCGCACACTTTTAACAACTCCTGCACCAGTATTGAAACATATTGTTTGAAAATCTATTACCTAGGCTACACTGCATTATGCACACGTTTATTTATCCGTGCTTCTTAACGCCAAAACGTGTCTTCTACATCTGGCTCCGTCACGTCCACAATTATTATGCGGATGCCAGGCATAAAGCCGCCTGGCCTTAAACCATCAACTGAATTTCTGATAGGACGTATTGTAGCCTAATCACGGATTTTAGACGCTATGGTTTCTTTTGTAAAACCTCTCACCGGCATTGAAGCAAACATTTAGACACTGACAGAGTGCAGCCAACCGAAAAGAACAGAGAAAGGGCATCTAGGTGAACTTAACATGTTGCTCATATCATAACTCCTATAGATTAATCTCTTTCATGTGAACGTCAGCCGGAAGATGCAGACTACTGCAACAGTGTAATAGATAAATTGAAATACCACCATTCGCGATCTTCTATGTTGAATGTTACCCATGCTGTTCACAGTAATATCCCTCAGGGAACTGAAATGGAGTGGATTACACAGAGGATACCAGGTCATCAACACTAAGCTCACGGGAAATGTTGAAGATACAGACGATATTTCTTCCATATTTTTACTTTTTAACCACCTTTTCAGATATTCATTTCACCAGATCCACTGAAAAGAAGGTGGAATGGAAAGTAAGCAAGTGGCTTAGCACTGCATGAGACTAGGATGGGGGACGGAAATATTAAAGGAAAATGAATACTAATTAACTGTATCATTAAACATATGTTTTATTGGGAAATTTGCTTTCTGTGACAAACGCAGAACGTCTGTTGTTTACAATTCAGAGGGGAATAGACAACACATTATTAGCGCATCGAATTATTATTGTGTTATTCAAGGAACCAGTAGAACTGAGTGCATGGTGAGCTTTTTGGACAGGAAAAACATCTCACCGCTTGCTACAATTTGTCACTACGAGTCTCTTAGGTGAATCTATTACATACCACTTTTTATCCACCACCAGCCTCAAAAACCCTACGGGTCCCGTAGTGGACCACATAAAATGTGCTATTACGAGTAGGGCTTAGATGAGTTATTTATCATTTGGATTTTACATCAACAATTGTGCTAACCTAGAGTATGTTAAAAAACATAAGTGTGGTCGTTATTAAGCATCAAGGTCGCCGATCATTGCATTCTTCTCTATGATATTTTTACTATGGCCCTGTGAGTGCTCCCTGGGTGTATAGTGAACTGTACACTCAAGTGATATACACATTGCTTATTGGGAATTTTGGCAGGATATTCTGTTACAATCCCAAATACGCAGTTTCATGTCGTCCATGCGATACTGTTTCATGAGAGCGTCATACACTGCGGTACTCGTTTCCGACTATCTCATGCAAACAAATGATCAAAATTCTACCTCCTGCGATGTACATACAATTTTTTAGTGTATTATAAATAAAAAGAGTCAATATGGGAAAAATGGCCTCAAAACGTTCAGTAAAATGTACCACTGCGTCAGTGAGTGTCGTTACTGTGGGAATTTGCTAACGACCTAGCCTCTTGGAGTGCCTTTGGAGAGTTCGGTTTGGAAAAATAATCTTAGTTGTCTTAGGAGTTACTTGCTTGGGGTTAAGTTGGTATCTACTAAATCATGGTTTGCGTGTGACTGCCTATATATTCTGTTTTTGTTGCATTGTAAAGCGCCTAGGCTGGCAGTAAGAATTAGTACCACCCGTTACAATCTAGTTTATATTAACTGCGGCAACAATAAAAGATACGCGCCGATATTCATTGCAAAAAACCAGTAGCAATAACACAGCGTTTGTAGTGATGCTCATTTGCCCACCAAGTCCGAGGAGAACAGGAAAAAACACATGACCCTTTTTGGTTTTCCTTTCTTTGCATAAACCATGTATTTTGGAGTAATTTACTATCTTCTAGTCTGTAATGTTTAAATTGGAGATTTTTGCAAAGGTCGTTTACACTCTTTGGGCTTCATGAAAGTATGAATTCCAAACTTCCCACATTACGTAAGTTGAAATAATAAGAAATTAGCCCGACTTAGTGTGCCGGTTGTCAGAAAGGCTGCGCAAAAAAAACTTCTAGTGAGTACCTTCTAAACGCTCAGTTACAACCCACAGATGAACTCAAAGGACGACAACATGACACGCGAAAGAACAGTAGTGCTACTTGAGAAGTCTTGACGACTTCGACTAGTACTGTACATCTAGAGTTGAGAGAAAACACTAAAAACTACAGTTCTGAATGAAAGATGACGCTCTTCTGTATCATGAAGTCTCATTTCAATAGGTACCTGCATTAAAGTAACGGTTTCTGGGTATGCACTGAGGCATCAGACGCAAGATAAAAGTATAGATAATTAAGAGACCCAACGTATATTATACGAAGTTACAAAGTAGTTTGGTCGAATGTGAACAACACCAATGCCCGAAAAAAGCTAGGGAGGTTCACGGTTTAGCCTCCGAACGCGCGAGCGAGCCGGAATTGTGCTCGGTGTTACTGGTGCGCACAGACCAACGAGTACGCAAACAGAAAACGCAATCACATGCAGCAAGAAGACGACAGACAAAAGCACAATGTGACCAGTATTTTGCGAAGAAATGTACATATCGTACAGCAGGTTGCGGCGACTATAATAAATAACTTTTTTGACAGTCTCATTCCATTGTACGTTGTTGTAAATTGGAATGTTACTATACAAAGCCGAAACCATTTTACTCAAGTCGTTCCGGTAATTTGTAATATATATCCTCCGCGCGGAGGATATATATTACAAAAGTGGGAACAAAAGTAGCGAAGTGTGATTTCAACCGCGCGGTTGAAATCACACTTCGCTACTTTTGTTCCCACTTTTATTCTAGGCATTCTATTACGTTGCAATATCCCTCCAGGGGTTGAAATCACGATTCGCTCTGTGCCACGCTAGCTTGACAGGCATTCTGTGTACACTACAGCTCCGTTTTTAAGGTTGATATATCAACACAAGGGCCAACGCGCTGAGTCTTGGTTTTCCTTCTCGTCCGGTTTTTGACAATACCCATAGATATTATTCTATTGATCTATTACAATAGATTAATAGAATTAATAGAATGGGTGTCATGATAATTATAATTATCATGTGATTATAATCACAATTCATATTGAAGAATCTACAGCAGGCGTAGGATTATTGTACATCGTCCTTATGGGAATTCCCATATGCTTTAAAGCATACGTGTTTACTTGGGACCCATGTGTATTGGCTCTAGACAGCTATAAATAGATTACTGTTTCACTGGTTGTTCTCTTTCTAACGACCCCTAAAACACTCAATAACAACACGAAATGTAAGCAAGATAAGTGAAAAAAGAACTGCATAGTTTTTGAAGAAATACATTAAAAATTTAGGCCATATTAGAATGTAATGAAATGCAATGCACATTTTGAGTAATATAAATGAACCGGCTCTATATTATACTTCATACGTACTCATTTTGTGCCACTAGTGGCATAAATGACCTCATACACCAGAATTTACTTCAATACGCGCATATACCCCGACCATGTAGCTGTAGCCAACATCCTGTAAACCATGCGACTTTCAAATGCGTAACATAACGCATACACCTAAGATACTTACCCAGGTACATGTCCTCCTTCTTCCAAATTACAAAACCGCCGCCTCTGCTCTAAAGTTGGCCCACCGCCATATTCAATAGAAGTCATTTTGAGTGTCGATCCAAATGAAATACCGCCTAAAACGTTGTCAAGCCATTCAAATAAGACACCAGAACATCGATGCATACAAAGAACATATGTACAAAAAAGCTGTGCAAACTTGGTTAGGTTTTTTTAAAATAGTTTGTAGATTAAAATTCAATTCAAATGTTAGCCCATGCAATCAACGCTTTTTTTGTGCTCCAGTGTTCATTTGTTTCTGGAGATAGTGGCTGGCTGCATCCCTCACTGGACTATCCCCGATTACAGTGACTCGCCAACTGTTATTGCCAATGGCTTCCGTTGTAATTTAACTTACACTACCAGAATCCGGTATAAATCCATAAGAAGTAGAGAAGGAGAAATGTGGGAAGACGCATCTGTTGTTCTTCTTGAGAGGGCTATAGTGAGGCCGAAACACTTGCCTGTCGGAAACACACAATGAAGGGATGCGCTAATGACAAGTTTTGGATTGAGAACATAAACCAATATTGATAATACAGACTGTGGGGGTGTGCTGGTTTAACGGACAACTCATTAGGGCGTTAATCACGGATACACATGGAAACGGCCAAATAAAAAGCTGCTGCTGAGAATGGCGACACAGTACTTATTGACGTGAAAACACAAGTAATCTTCCACTGCGCTACTAAGGTCTCAAGCGAACTGAAACGACAGTTTGTGAATAATACAACGCCTAAATAGGAAAACTATTGTTAGCACACAAAATCGACGTGCAAGCGAACGAGCGATGAGGTGAATAGATAACGAAACTCAACAGAAAACAAGCACGCAAAGTTAGTTTTACTCCCTGGTGAACACCGCACATGTTGTTATCTTCATTCGTCCAAACGTGTGCGCAAACATAGGTTTACGACGAAACTGGTACCAGCGACAACAGACACAAAAACAGTTAATGATATGTAAATAAGGTGGATACAGGGTTATCTTTCTGGAAACGTACCAAAGATTTGGGTTCGACAATAGCTGATATGAGCATGATCCATTTTACACTTGTCACACAGTTAAAGTCGAGAGAGGAGGGAGGAATGGCTGAAAGACAGCCCTAACTTATAGGGCCAACATGAGTTGGACAGAGGCAGCAAAACAGTCAAATGGTAATCGACTATGGGACGTTAAAGGCTTTTAAGGTTTTTCGGTATTATACATGATAAGATCGCGTTCTTAGTGATGTAGGTAACCACTGTTCGATACACTCTAAGAACCCAGATTTTTCATGCTTTCTTCGCGATGTATGACAATGTCCATGTCATAAGCGAATGTAGTATCATTAATGCACAGTATCTAAAGTGTGCCATGCTTCTTAATCAAAAGCGACGCCCCCATAGGGTATTTAGTTCAAAGGTACAAATAAGCAAGATTTTCCGTTTTTCTTAGTACGAAATCTTCGTCGGCAGAAGCTATTGCATGTATTCGTGTGCAACCGCTTGACGGAGATAGTAGAGCAAAAACAATAAAAGGCACGCCGATGTGCAACGTAAATCGCGCTTAATTAGGCAATTTCATATTGCCCCCATTCTGAAGGTATAGTGTTGTTGATGTTCGTGTTTTCTTGACTCAGCAGAAGCCCCAAAATTTGTGGGCACAGGGCTGTTGCTGGCAGCGGATTGGTTCTCACATCAAGTATGTCGTGTACTTCAGCAAACACTGGTTTCAAACCGTCGGTAGATATTGTCTCGCGTTTATCATTGCGCTTCCTTAGGAATGGCTTTTCGTACAAGTTAATTAAGTGGAATGGGCCTGTTTATATTGGTTGCAAAGGTAATCAGTGAACAAAGATACAGAACAGAACGTGGGAAAATATCGATTTGCTTTGGTGTATTTAGGTCCTTTGATTGATCTTGTCAGATTTACCACGCATGCTGGGTATGGCACCCACTGTAATGTTGATGGGTCTTTTTACACATGGGCAACCAGCTCTCCGAACACGTGCAGTGGCCATCCGCAGGCTAACTGAGTGTGATGGGTATGTGGGCCGGTTTTCAGTGTTTCAGATGTCCAACGAATAAACATCAGAACCTCTTGCTGCAAGATATCGTTGTAAGCAAACTGAGAATGCCCAGAATTTCCATGAAAGCTTTCGGCTAGTCCATTGACTGCCATTTGGTAAGTTGTTTTCTGAGTCCGACAATGTCCAAACTCTTCCAGAAATGATGCGAAACAAACTCAGTTGGGATCTACGGTCAGTGCTACAGCCAAGCTGGATTAATTACAGTTACAGTATTTATCGCACGACGGTTTAGAAGAACAAGTTTCCAGGTGTGCGTTCTCTGGTCAATGTGCATGTCGGTCTACGTAAGTTACGATATCTGTCCATCGGTTGAGGGGTGGCAAGTGCTGGACTAAGTCAACATGCACGATATGCACAGCTCTCCAGGCGGAGTAAAACTGCTTTCTGGGAATGGCGTTTAAAGATGGATTTTCGAACGCTTTAATTGTGCCCTCCACATAGTTGGAACAGGTGTAGCGATTTAAGTTTAACCAGAGGAATGCTAAGTCACTCACTTGGCTGCGTAACGTAAGTCTGGGTGGGATAATAAGTGCAGTTTCGGAAATATGGCTGCGAAAGACTATTTTTGAAGTTTCACGAATAACCATCTATTCCAAGTTGAACATCACCCTAAATTGATCGCAGCCTTCACATTCCCATAAACTTTCCAGTCGACCTCTTTCTAAATGAGGCACCAAACTCGAGTTTCGTTCTCATTAGAGTCCGTCAGTGGTGCATATCCTTGCCACTGCCATTGTGGGTGATGCTCAACTCGAACTTAACCAAATTTTGACTACTCACCAATAATCTAAAATATTGTCTAGCTGGTTTAATGAGACCGGAGATTTCGACCCGTTCAAGAAGTCTTAATCACGGAGTTACCGGTTGGAGTTAACAGTCAGTAACTGTGTCTTCAATCGGGACGATCGGGCTACCTGATCACTACTCACAAGCGGAAGTTGTTAAGCGTTCACATATGGTAATTCGGTCGTGCTCAGTGTGAGGTTAATAGTGCAGTGGTCAACATGATTGACTAACGAACAGCGTGGCCGGAGTTCTAGTCCCGGCAGTAGCAAGGATATGCACTACTGATGAGCTCTAATGAGAGCAAAACTCGAGCCTAGTGCTTCTTTTCGAAAGGGGCCGAGTGGATAGTCTATGGGAACGCGACAGCTGCGATCAATTGTGGATGAGTTTCAGCTTGAAATTAACCGAATCCCCGACGACTCGTAAGTAGCCATCTATTCTATAGAAATGCATCTGGAAACGCTCATGTTTGCTAGAACATGTTCAGTTGACTTGCTCTACCTCTGAACTGTTGGGCTGCGCGGCTTTTACTTACTGGGAAGTCTACGAAGTTGTCCACCGAGTTCGTCGTAGCATCGATGCATCACTGCGCATTGCATACTAGGTTCGACCTTCAAAGAATGTAGGGGATGTCTGTTGTAAACCATATTTAGTCCATCCAAGCGGGCATACCACAGAATATCCGGAGAACAGTAATAAAATTTGTACGATAAATCGTGTTCGGTCAATTTTGTAAAGTTCAGGGTAGGTCATATGCAAGCAGGACAATATTTCCGGTGTCCGGTCTTTTTAAACTATCGCACCGGAAATAACTGGGAAGATCACCAAGAAATTTGTAACCGCGCCAAACTGGAGTCAGGTTAGTGTCTTCCATACTCAGAAGGTGATTTACTTCGTGTCTTCCAGAACTCGTTAGAATTAGCAGATGGCGAGAGTGACCAATAACATTTTCCTTCCATAACCCAACCTTGCACCGTATGTTAACAGTTTGTTGCTGCAAGATTGATCCTGCTGCCACATTTGCCTCATATACGAGTAATGAACTGATAATGATAGCAGGACGATGCTATAATGGCAATAGCCCTTTTACTCCATCAAACCTTTTGAGTTACGTTAACAAACGAAAATTAACGTACACTACCACGGAGTGGGGGCTGCAATAGATCGGCGCAATCATGGATTGGTAATTGGTGAACTCACTGAGCTACGGAATCGACGAATCCGGGTAAACTCTGTGGGTTCTGAATTATCCAACGTTTTTATCCCTTAGCTAATGCCGTGGCCTAAGAAAGTAAAACAAGACGTTTTAGTAGAGCACTTAACTATGTATACTGTAACACCATCAAGACGTAATCGGTGGAACACTGATTATGAATGCTCACAAAGCTTTCCCTATGACGGGCTGACGACCAAGATATTGTCCAATTTTGGGCAAACATAGTCTAATCCGTGACAGATTTCGTGTATAAATCATTGGAAATTGTGAACAACGTTGACAAATATCAACGGCATACACGGCTTTTCCAAAATTCCAAATGGCGTCGTGATTGGTGTCCTTAGGATAACCTTGGGGACAGCTGGAATATGGTTGTAAGCCCGAATCGGACAGATTTGGGTAAACATCCATTTGTCGCCAAGGCTAGGCGTTAAATTCTGAACGTGAAGAGTTGGATACTTATTGATGGTGGTTGCGTTGTTCAATGCGCAGTAGCAGCCACATTGGACCCAGTCGTTGGCCGTCTTTATAGACACCACATACAACAACGACGTCGATAACCTACCAAAAGGATGAATACCGCCGAATTAAAGCGCACGTTCAAAATCGAGTTACTTACTGTCCAGCTTATCAGATCCTCATCGAAGCGGACTGCTGTGAAGCAGTGGCCCTCGTATGACGATTTGATGTGCGATGCCTGTCGTCACTTCCGACAACTCGCTAGCCCTGTTGGGCTTGCAAATAATATAAATGAATATCGTTGAAATAATCACGGCCGTGTGTGTTGGCTTACTCTGAATATCTAGTTTCGTCGAGCTACAAATGAGACCGTAGTGGTTGATGAATTCGGGTCTAGTAATGAGAGAAGGGATATCAAATGCGACAAGTATCCAACAATGAAGACTAAGGCTTAGACTCGGTAACCGACTGCGGAACCTTCTAATGAACATACTGTTGGCTCATCATTAGGTTGTATCAAACCCCACTGGCGGTCCTGCTTCCAAACGGACAGTGACACTAACCTCTGTTTTTTTATATATCAGAAAAACTCATTCCAGATAGCATACCTGCTACAAAGAAAAGACCGTTGAGTTGAGTTTAACCTAAGGCAGCTTTTGCCTATGCCTATCAGCTTACTGGTTTCAACTTTTTATCCTTGATAAACGTGTGGCAATGGGCACTACACGGCGTTTTTACTGTCAGTACGACGGTACTGACAACCGCTGTCAGCATACACCGGCTTGGACCAGGTTCGATCACATGCCGTCTGAATTTCCATTTGTGACCCGGTTCGTGTAATGCTGGCCCGCTAGACCGCACCGCAACTGAGGTGCTTCTGTGCTCTGATCGGATAGTTCTCGCTCAATGAGCTGATTGCGTGTGTTGATCGAGATCGCTACTTTGGCGTCATCTGTAAAAAGTACACTCGACAGGGTTATATTTGGTAAGTGCTTGTCTTACTAAAGGTGAATGTGCACGACCTGGATATCGATCGTGTACGGCTTAGACTAGTAATACTACCTTCCCAGATGGATGTGAGAATCATGCGAATGGAAATTCTTGTCAACACTGGAACAGCTACCGTGTTTTTCACCTTCACAGTATGGACTGTAACAACTGAGATTTTCCTGTTACGCGCTGCACGTCACGAATGAGGAAGGATATCCGTTTATCCCGTTACCACAGTGCTGCTCCACAGCTGTTCCGGATACACTTAACGGGATGGCTGCGGCTCTCTGAGAATGGTCCGACTGAATGGCTTTTGACGATTATTCGGCGATTTTTGTAAGATATTACTGCTGAAGTTGATTCTGTCGCAATAAACGTATGCAAGTTAGAATAAATCGGGTCGAGTGTCAGCAACAAGCCATTTACTGTTTTCAGGCTTTTGTATACAAAAGTACGCCAAAAATTCTACACGATGACATGTGAGAGCCTCCGATACCATCCGCAGCGGTTTTCAAAATTAAATTATCCGTTTCACGGGATTCGCCTTGAAGGTCGTTCAAAAGGCAAAACGGTCCTTTTGGCGCGAATGCTCGATCTTTAAATATTTTTCCAAAATCTTAAATTCGGAGTTTCGGACAAAGCACTTACAGTACATCAATTGTAAATAAGCGGCGTTAATGGGAAAATTGGAATACATCGAATAAGTCCCAAAAGTATTAGCTTGGTGCTGAAAACTTTCCCCACCATTTTCGC
>JTDE01000630.1:108153-118817 GCA_014338405.1 Paragonimus skrjabini miyazakii
ATGTGAATCATGTTGAAGTAGCCGCTATTGTGGACGCAACCTGAATTCTCAGACGTTGTTGATCGTCCGAGTCAGTCGAGTGGAGCAGCTAGAAGTGTGAACGTTTACAGTGTATACAGACGTTCTCCATGGCTTAAGTGAATTAGGTTGAAGCATCTACTAGCGTGAACGCATTCTGTAGTCTGAGACGTTGTTGATAGTCTAAGTCAATCGGGTGGAGAAGCTTCTAGTGTGATCGTATATTGCATTCTGAGACGTTCTTCATGGTTTAAGTAAACGATGTTGAAGCATTTATTAGTGTGTATGCATAATCAGACGTAATGCATAGCTCAATTGAATCAGGTTGAAGCAGTTACTGTTTGGAACACATAGTGCATTCTGAAGCGTTGTTGATAGTCTAAGTCAATCGGGCGAAGCAGCTACTGGTGTGAACGTATACTACATAACGGATACATGCCAATCGAACTGTGTAAGATTAACGCAGCAAATGTAAATTATGTAAGCAGTTGTGTTGCCTTACTAAATTCGCTGTGACTGCGATACTCGATAACAATTAGCTTACTTACCCTGGATAATATACCATTTCATCTCGTCCGATAGTTTTTACGGAGTTAAGTATAACAGATCGATGAATTTACAACGACGTAACGATGAAAAAAAAATACATGGTCGATTTTCGAAATCCGCGTGCCAGAGGGTGATCGTTAAAACGAAGCAAGAACAGCGAAGCGGTAAGTGACAGCGCCGCATGTGTAGCACCTCATGGTTCATCGGGTACAGCAAGGGTGTTACCACTCAAACAAAAACATTTAAGCAATCACTAGATTTTCCGGCAGGATGGACAGTTGGAATAGTGGACAGATTACTATCTCTTGCCTTGTCTTATCCAAGGAAAAACCAAATTTATTTTTTGAACAGTTGTACATCATCACTTCAGTTAAATTTGGCATTCTCTTGTTGCCTATTGATTTTAGCGAAACAACCACAAAGTCAGCATGATCGTTACGAGGCCGTTAATTAAGTGTACTATTGGCGTCATAAACGCACGGTTTCCCGTCGATCGCAGGATGATTGGGAAAAGTTTAGCTCACCACTGTTCTTACTTCGTCTTTTCTCTTCCTTTTTTGTTAACAATCTCACTTATGCCAAACTAGTCTTTGAGCAACAGGTATATTAGAAAAGGAACCACAGTAACTTCCGAAATAATCTGACGAGTGAAGTCAATGACTCGCCCAGGAAACTGTTCGTGAGGCGCCAAATATTATTTGAGAGTAGTCGAGGTGTCCCGTACGTCGTTGATGTGGAAGTAAAATGGAGCTGAAATGCCGTTCAACAATGGGGCGTTTCAGCAGACAACCAGTCACGGGTGTTTGCAGGCAGCGGGATTCATTCAAAAGTGCACTGCGTCTATGTGCTCGATTTCCGTATACTTTGTTCGAGTAAAGTATAGTTATTTCTTTACACAAAATACTTCGTGAACTAGAAATCATCTCATTCTTATCAAATTGTTTGCTCCAGACATATATGAACCCGAGTATATCTATCAGTTATGGTGAAAATATCTGACTGCGGATATTGTGCGAAGCTCGTCAGCGTGATGGATCGTGTTGTACAGCCCTGTCTCTACTATAAGCGGTTCCACACTCTACGTCTGGGCATGTCTGCAGGAGTGCATAGTATATTGACCGCGGCAGAGGAAGAATACGTTCATCTACTTTGCCTTCGTTGTTAGATTGTCAGAGACGCAACGAATTTTTTGATCGACGACTTGCCTCTTTCAGTGGATTTGTGTCTTTCGGTTCCACCGGCTGCAAGCAGTAGGGTTTGTAATGCCAGTTAAGCTGAAACAATACAACCATCGTCCGTTGTTTCCGGAGCCACAGAAAATCGGGACTCCCGCCGCTATACTCGTAATACTCAGACTACCACTGCTGATTACCAGCCCATTTTACACAAAGGGAGGCGTCGTAATTTCAAGGCTCTCTTTAAGAAAGCCACTTCTGGTGTTTAAAAGAGCTCAGCTGAGGAGTGCGCAACATTGGCATAATCCCTCAATAGTATCGCTACTGTTGCCGCTTAAAAGTTCAGTTTCGTCGCTTGGAAGAATTCTCTAATTTTCTAGGGTCTTCCGGAATGCGCTGTCAGCTACTTGAAGCCCCGCCACGAACTTGGTCGGGAGCTTTGGAGAGGCCTTGGTACCACTAAGTAAACCGGATTTCATCACGAGATTATCAATGAAACGGGACTTTGTGCATGCTGGTGAACCAATGCGGGTATGGTCTATATTTTTGAAGTCTTGTGCAAGGGAAGATGTTCGTCTAGCAGTTTCCAAACCGTTGGATGACTATGGATCCCCGCTGTAC
Organism: Paragonimus skrjabini miyazakii; assembly: GCA_014338405.1. NCBI lineage: Eukaryota > Metazoa > Platyhelminthes > Trematoda > Plagiorchiida > Troglotrematidae > Paragonimus > Paragonimus skrjabini miyazakii. The sequence continues at coordinate 110,517 of JTDE01000630.1, forward strand.
TCTGAGCTAAATGGCAATGGCGCAAACTCGTTAGCAATGGCTTTTGAAGTATTTCTGAATCTCGCACCGCCATCTTCAGGGGTTTCCCCGTTTCATTTAATGATGGCCGGAACCTTAGATGAGCCAGTGAAAGCTACTGTCTGTTGCGCTTAGAATAGCTTGTGTCTCAGTGCAACGTATCCCCTTCACCCTTTGCATCAAGTCGGGGCTCAACGAGACTCGCCCGCTGCCTCTTAAAGTTACTCTCTCCTCGTGAGAAGTAACATCGCATGTATTGGAGTGGTTCATCCACCGACGTCTTCTTGATCCTGGTGGAATTTTGTATCGCTCCGATGGTTCAGAAGAAGAGCGGAAGTTATCAGGAATTGATCATCGTGCGCACCAGTCACTTTCTGGGACATGGTTAGGATATAGTGATGCAAAAAACCTACGGTGGTCGGCACCTGCGAGGTCGGTAACGGCCCCCACAGTCACCGAGTAGAGGGGCTACCCCACTCAGAATGCCAGGGTAACGATTATCAAGTCACTATTAATTATGGTAAGCGCACAAACACTACAGCACTTTGCTCCTCTGTACGGCCAAAATTACCAGCAAATTAATTGTAGCTAAGCACTAGTTATCTGGACTATACGCTTGCCATGAAAGACGTGGTACTTACCAGCGTTGACAGGGCAAAAGTCAAGAGGGAGAGTGGGCCCGGTGTGTTCACACTTCTCTCCAAGCTTTTCCTTCGCAAAAAAATCAGTGCTTGCCGAGGTTACAAAAGGAGTTCGCTCGTGATTTTTCTAAAAAGTTCTGATTGTTGGTTACGGGTGTGCCCTATCTTACTCCATTCTGCTGACCGTGCAAAAGATGAACCCTTGATAGCTGATTCAGACCTTACAATCACATTACGTTTTCCCATGTCCCATTAGGGAGTGATTCCCGTTCATCGGAGACGAATCTTCCGGCCTCCTATTACCTAGGCTCCAAGGATTACACGCCTGCGTAATTCTTCCACACAGGCAGGGTTGCACGAAAACGTCTCTGGATTCCCTCGGTTGTGCACCCGCTATAACCCGTAGCCGCTAAAGGACATAATCACAAACGATGAATGGTTGATAACCTAGACCTCGCCACATCCTTCGGACTGAGTAATCAGGCATTCGTTTTACTTAAGTTCGTCTACTGTACAAATCTTATCTGCAAAGCTGATGATCGCAGAAGCGTCTGTAGAATGGGTGCGGAAAACCACGTGACTGTTTTGAAAAGCAGCCTTGGGAGAGTCTCATTCCATCCACCTTGTGGATGATTTCTGCGAGTGACAGACTGCTGTTCTCGTGGCAGGTTGTGATGAATTCACCATTTTTACATCGAGCAGATAACATCTTCGGGTTAATAGTGCCGTGCCATAAGTAACCTTAACCCGGAGGCGGCCAGAACATCTGTGTCACTATAAAGTTTCTCTAGCACCTCACCAGTTTCGCTCCCATCAGCAACTCCTCAGTAGTCTACTGACAGTGAAAGTAGCCTTCTCTTGTCTGCATTGTTAAGTTGTAAGCCCAAAGCAGATGTGCTGCAGCTGCAGGACGTCAAACTCCACTGACTCTGATGCTAAAACTGATGATGACCTTCGCCGGGATCGCGGCAGCAATCTTGGGCAACTGCTTCCGGTTCCTCAGGTTCGTCTTGTCCATAGATCTGATAACACCAGTATTGTAGACACTTCGCCGTCAGGAGTGTTGACTTCCTTCAGGCGTCATAAAAGCAGCTCGTCTTGTCTTGAAAGTATATTTGCTAAAGACTGGTACCAGCCTATTGAGTGACTCACTGATCACACTACTCTACTCACTATACAGCCGGCCACCATCAATTACTTGATCTACCCTTTCAATCATGTTTCCTTTAAAGAACGCTTATGTTCAATAACCACACATTCATCCGTTCTGCACAACGAATCTTTTACGTGGCAAATTGTACGGATCACATGGGAAGTACACGCAAGTCCTGGTTATGGGCTCTGCGATAGCACGCGCCTTTCACAGGAATTACATTCGGTAACAGAGTTGTGTTGATTACCCAGGGAGCAATATCAGGCAGCTTCAAGCTGGTGAAAGTCACGTTTACCTTGAGCAGTGGTAGGCAAAACTTCTCAGTTATTATCGTCTAATCGCCCTGTTATCTAATACAGAGAACGCCTTACAGACACTCGCATACGGTTTTTTTTGAAGGTACTTGACCAATGAACGCTTTTTCACCGGCGCCCCAGCGCGGATTTCGCGAGATTTCCGTGCACCACAAATCTGTTTATGACCACCATTTCGCGGATTGGGTTTGTAAGAGATCAATACAAAGGCGTCTTACTTTATTCCACAGCTTCGGCAAGACGTCTGATTGCGTAAGACAAGCTGCTTTAATTGGTATACTGTGCCGGTATGATCTTGTCGCCAAGCTGCTTTAATGGATGTAGATGGATCTTGCCGACTGTTGTTACAGAGTATTCTCCAAATACATGTCTGGATTTTGTGGGATACCCCAATACTAATTTCTTGACACGCTTCTAGTTTTGAACTTCTGTTAACAATACTCCCCATTCACTTACTTCCCTGTATTCATTGTTTGGGGATTGTGACTACATTTGGTGGAACGATAGTAGATGTAGCGATTCTTGAACTTGACAATCTGAAGCAAACCGGCTGGGCAATAGTACTTGTTAATGTGTGGTTTTGTATAGTTTCAACTTACTGAGCTTAACATATTACAAATTTCAGGTAGTTCCCTCTTTCTTCTTCGGGTCAGCTGTTCTACACATTTCCTGAAGCATTTCGAAAGCTGAGGAAAATGTAAAATAACCTGACCATTTCTTGGCGATTCCCTTACTTTAATCCTGGTTGCTCTCAGCTTCTTCACATTTGCTTCAGCTGACCGTACCTCGGCTGTGTGGCTACGATATGGTCAATATTTGGCCAAAAGCACAGGCTGCTATTACAGAGTCTGCAGTGTCGTGTCATCGAAGCAATGCAGTATAAGAAATCTGAGCTGTGTGAAGAAAAACTAGCACCACTAACCGTGTGCTTCTGAGAAGACTGTCAGCTTAATGAAGAACGAGAACAAGATGTGTGCGCAAGTTCAACCTCATGGCTAGTGGTGACAGTTTGCCAAGTTTCTGTAATTACGCTCATCTGCGAAATTATTGACCGTGTGTAATGAAATTCAGCGCTATAGACGTGAAATTTCATCCGTTTCTTACACTCTGTCTAATTAAGCAGACCAACTTAATTTAGTTCTTGACGCTAAAACTGGTGTTAGGCCATAAGGTTTCGGCTGTTTGTAATGTTGCGTACGTAAGGTAAGCGAACAATGGTTCCATAGCACAGTATTGTATGCTAACAGTAGGCGTAAAAATTTGCACTTTTCTCATCATAACTAGCATGAACGATTTATTACGACTGTGAATAGTAGCTTACTAAGCTATCCAATGAGCAGAATATCAAAGGAGAAGTCTGAGCGCCACTGGGCAATCCTAATTTATTGGAAAAACAGCACCATTTATTGGAGGACAACAGTATTTACGATTGCTATCAAACGACAGGCGATCACACGTTATGATTAGCCGGTTTGTTGTTATGTTGTTCCACGACCTTGCACTCAACAACGCGGTTATTTGAAACGAATAAGCATTCAACAGCAGTTGATCGCCGTCTATAATCGGTTGCCACCACTATGACCATATTTTTATTTGCAACAGCTTATGCACGAATACTGATTAGCTGAACTTTCTCCGGTAAGGAAGCCGCTCGGTCCATTCTCATTACATCCCTTTTCTTTTCTGATAAATTCGTCCACATCACGTTCCCGATGGCGCCTCGTGGCTTGCATCACGGGTCTCTCTTTCCGGCGACGTCTGTTCTCTGAAATACACAATTCCTTCTTTTCACCACCCTGTTCACAACGATATCCTATGACCTATGCCTATTATCATTGACTAACATACAATTGAAACAAGCAAATGCGCATGAACTGAGTTGCAACTATATAACAGAGCGTGCTGTTGTGTTGTTATCACCGTTTCAGTTCTCCATTGTGTAAGTCGTGTGCATAGATCACTGGGCCTTTAGCTCATGCTTGTTCGTGTTGTTTCTTTCTACAAGAGTGTTGCTGTAACCCCTAATTTGGAAGAAGGCTGTCCCCCGGTGTCTCCACGTCGTCACAAATTTAGTCCACAAGTGTAACGGAAAATCAGTGTAAAGACGGCCGGCTTGCATGCTACATGATCACAACACCACTTATCCACTGTCTCGGGACACATGGAACCTACACCTTATCTCCTGGTCTAAAGCTTGTAAGTTTCCGAGCCCTGAGACCATTGTATAGTTTTGTGACAATCTGCGTCGTTGTAGTCTATCCTGAACAACTCACATGACGCCAGCGATTTTATCCCCGTCTATCTTCCTAACTTTCGCGGCTTTGCATTGTAACCAATGACCTCATTTGGCATGTTTCTTTTCCCTAGAAGCATTAAATGTTGTTCTTCCCCTGTTTGTAGCAGTATTTCGTAGCATTAACTGCAGCTTCGACCTTTCTGTTTGACGAACTGTGGTACGGACGTCTTGGTTGCTGTTAAAATTTCCATTTATCTGCGAACGTCTTGACTTTTGCGCACACGAACTTAGGACCATTGTCAGAGAAAAACATCACAGGTGTGCCGTAACCAGCGAAGTGATCACGCAGTTTGTTGACGTCTGCAATTCCGGTGGTACTGCTTAGCTAGTCCATTTCAAAGCAGTGCGAAAAATAGTCCACTGTGACCGGGCACTGTTTCCCACCGTGTGCGAATATATCGCCTAAAACAAGCTGCCAGGATCTTACAGAGAATTCTCTCTACAGCATCGTTTACCTTATTTGACTTGATTCGTGTGATCTGCAACTTTCACACTTTGTTATGTAATCAGTTATCTAACTGGACATGTCTAACTAACAGCAAAGTACTATTGCCCTCCGAATACAGTTATTCACACCAGCATGTGCCTCGTGGGCTTGTTCAATAAACTTATGCTGCAAATCCTTCCAGATAACTGACTCCTCTTCTTCGAAGAATCTTCTTTATTCTTGGACAAAAAGATCGCGGTCCTTAAAAAATACCACCGGTTGTTTGGGCAGAACCTTCTTATCCCGTGGCCAGCTATAACTTGTCACAAGAGTCAGCCTTTTAAGTAATAGATCCTTTTCTGTCGCACCCACCAGCCCCACTGTTCTGTAAGTCGTTACCATCCCGTAGTTCACGGGGGAAATTTTCTCGAACTCCTAATCGTATGTCGCAACACGGGGTATATCAACACGAGAGAAGGTATCCTCAATGTGCATTTGGTCTCCGGGATTGTAGACTACCTAACAGTCGTACCATTTCAATTTGACCACAATATGTTACAGACGACGGGAGGCGGTACTCAGTGGCCTTTTCATTATAGCCATCAGAAGAATGTGGTCTGTGTGAATCACTGTCTTTCTAACGAATGTGCAGGTTCTTATATCTCCAATAGCCATTTTGCTAAAGCAGGCGCAGGTGTTGATATTGAATCGATCGCTAACGATTAAGGTTCACACCGGGCTACGCGTAATATGCTGATCCGGCGGTAGAAAAACATAATCTATTTCCGAAACGGTTAATTGGAAGGCGCTTGTAAAAGCTGGATTTAATACGGTACTAGTTGAATCAACGGTCATAGTAATTAGTTCTCTCACCTCAGATGTAAAAAATCCTCAGAAATTGAACCAAGAATGTGCGCGTACAACAACCTCCACAACTAGGCATCGCTCAGTAATGGGCAACGATAAAACGGAACTGAGCCCACTCAGACAAATGGTCATTGGTTGGGTCAGAGCAAAGCGACTGTTTGCACATCCATAAATGATAATAATTATGAGCTACCCAAGAAAAAATACAGAAGGAGAATGTCCAATTTTTGTGATCGGAAATTTGCAAGGACCGGGCTGAATAACGGTTGCAGTAGCCGGTGTAAGAAAAGGGACAATTGACTTAAGGAAGATTGTACCGACTTTCAAACTTCAGTCGTGTGAGAATCCGACCCAAACATATCCCCCCAAATGTTTATCCCTGTATATTCTAACTCTCCTGTTTCTGGCTGCTAATTGAAATTTCACATAATGCAACATGCAAGCCGGTCGTTTACCGCGGGTTGTCCTTAACACTTGCAGACCAAATCGGGAATAATGTGGAGTTTCAGCAACAGTCCTATGAAATGAAACAACAAGAAATAAGCAAGAGCCAAAGGCCCAGTAAACCACGCACATGACTCACACAAACGAAAACCAAAACGGCGACAATAACACAGCAGCAAGCCCTGAAACACAATTCAAAATCAACCCGTGCGCGCTTGCTGGTTTTGACCGCACGTTACAATAGATGTCATCGTTTTATCGCGGCAATTTGTTATTTGTACAAATAGCTAATTGCCGATTTTTTTACTCTGCTTGGGTGGTGTGTGCATCACCTTTTTTGGGCTACGCTTGTTCCCAGTGATTTTGTATCTGTTGACTGCTCGGAAGAGCTCTGTTGGATATGAATGTCAAATGATGTGATTATAGTTCATCTTAAGCCCGTTTAGTAGAAAAATGTAACTCATTTTCCGGAGGCGATCGGTTGATCGAAATTGCTGAGGTTGTCCAATTATTGGCTTTGACAATTTTTCAGTAGTACCGCGGTTCTGTGACCCAGCCTTTTTTCGATTATTTTGGGCCGTTGGTTAGTCTCTACGCGTTGTTCGAAGTCTTCGTGGAAGATCGTAAAAAGTCAACAAAGTGTAGGGATACATTTCAACACTAGTCAAACAAAGGAAAGCAATATAAAAACTAATGCGACAGACCCTAACAAAATCAACACTGGGCCCCGAAAACCAGCCGATTATCCAGGCTCAAGGTGGCGGTGGGAACAGCAGCGATCAGCCGGTTCAGTAAAGGGATCCGTACTTTCTGACCTATTCGTAGCGACCTCGCGTTACTTTGCGGACGCTTTTAGAAAACAAAGTAATCTGATCTCCCGTCTGACAACAGTGCTATCTGACGTTCTTACTGATATATGACGTACGTGTCCATCCTCACCAAGAAATACCTCTGATTGCATCATAGGGCCAATCATCCTTGGGGGCTTTTTCATGAAGAAGAACTACATCGATTATCTGGAGGTCGCCCGGAGACTTCAAACACTTAGGAGTAACCTGTAAATGAAACAGATATTCCCACCGCCTTCGTCTCCAAAACATACAAGGTCAATGTTATGTTTGTTACCAACCCTTGGTTTAACGTTCACACAATGTCACTTCATCCGTTATCAAGCCCACATTCTAGCGCGAGATCACATAACTGGGACAAAGCACCTGAGAATTACTTGGATCGTCATAAACAGACACGAGTGGCCTAGCATTGACGACCCTCGCAAAATCCACCATGTGGGTGCTTAGTGACTCTCCATTCACAAATTGTTGTTATGTCACAGACGACGGAACACGTCTGACAGTTCAAATCATTCTTCCCCGCCTTTTCGAATTACACCCGGGAGGTTAAAATACCTTCAGGCTATAGCCTCCTGGTCAACGAACACAGGTTCAAATGTCGTTAACTTCGATTTAGCCCTAAGTCGGCCCCGACAAAGTTGAAACCATTGCCACTGTAAATAACCTCCGGTGTGCCCCGCTTCCCAAAATTCGCATCAAGGCCATGAGAAAGAATGCCGTGGACACAGTACCAGCTACTTCTATGTAAATGGCGCGAGTTATCAAACAGGCAAATATGTAGCCTGAACGTTCGAGATCGTTCACTCGTATACGCACCTTGAAGGGACCGAAATAATCCATCTCGCAGTACCTGAACGGGTGACAGTCCGTCGGCGCTGTCGTCGGTGGGATCGACGCCATCGTTTCACTGCACTGTTTAGCTTGAACCCTTTTACCATGACAGCACTAGCCTTACACTCGTTTAACGGCTTTCATACCTTCCAAAAGTCAAAACCGTCTCTTAATGCTGGCAAACACATGTGAGGCATCCATTTGCTATTCGGAGTCGTGGCATTAACGCATCAAAAAGCTTGACACAATCGTGGCAGGGAATTATCATCATGTTCACACTGTCTCCACTCTTTGATTGGATCCTACCGCCAAGATACAGGATTCCATCTATAAGGGCTCGCCCCAATACCTCAAGCCTGCACATCCTGCTAGGGCATATGGCGGACGCATCAAGTACATGGAGATCCTGGAAGAACTCGCACTCTTGCACGAACTTTCAATTTCAATTTCAATTTCAAT
>JTDE01000630.1:122092-156743 GCA_014338405.1 Paragonimus skrjabini miyazakii
TCTTTGATTGGATCCTACCGCCAAGATACAGGATTCCATCTATAAGGGCTCGCCCCAATACCTCAAGCCTGCACATCCTGCTAGGGCATATGGCGGACGCATCAAGTACATGGAGATCCTGGAAGAACTCGCACTCTTGCACGAACTTTATTAGCATGTGGCATGAAACACTGAGTCCAGACGCCCGAAGGGATCCTATCCTGATTGACACATTTTGTTTATCGCAAATCAACTGGGACACAAAGTTAACGTAACGAGATAACCAAGCGACGGCCTGCAGTAACTTAATCCAGCTGGAGTATCTTGGCACCAGTTGGTTCAGTATAAAGTTAAAGCTAAGTGTCGTAGTAACCGCGAAAGCGCATCTTTCCTTTGAGTCTTCTCTTAACCAGCACGAGAGAGTTGGCATCTGCAGAAATTGTTCTTCTGGATTCAACAGAATGCTCGGACACTACAGTCAGAGTTTCATCTCCTTGCTAGAGACATGTGATACTCCCCTACTCGCCACATCGGCTGAACTGAATCCCGAAGGCATATGCCTCCATTGGTAGACAGAAGTGGGGTTGTGGATGAGCCTCACACAATTGACAACGAGGGTTGCGAAGCACGATGAAGTGTTCTGTAGGTATTGAAACACTATTGTGGAATCCGTCCGCAGCGCAGCGTCAGTTATTGAAATTCTTAAATCACTAATCAGGAAATGCATCAGCTTGGACGATGGAACAGCTGCCATGAGCTCCAGCCTTGGTATCGTAACTGCCTTCTTTGTGGTCTCTAGATTCGCTCATCTGGAGCCGCACTGAATACCATTACTCGGAACACCCACCCTTAAATAGCCTGCTGCTCCGTAACCGACTTCGGACGCATCACAGGACATACGCACTTCGACAAAGTTTGCTGAGGGAGGTCCGTGAACCATGCATCTGGACAGTACCACGTTGTCCATGGATTCGACATCGTTCAACCAACCTTCTCAGCGCACCCGATCATACTCCTTTATGTCGGAGTCCCAACCGATGCCTCGGTGACAAAGATCATGGAGCAACCCGCGAGTTGTCGATAACATTGGTGCCAATATTCCCAAGGGATCAACTAAGGAAGCCACACACCTTAATATTTTTATTTTCGTGTAACGAGTATGAGGGTGATTGAGGTAAAACCGGGAGCATTTGTCTGTCACATGCCATCTCACGACCAGAGATCGTTAGAATTCACAACTATGGAACTCAACATTCTGCGAGTCAACAGGTTTCCTTTAATTGAGTAAATGCCCAATGGCTTCGCCTCAAGTAGAAACCCACCTAGTGAGTCTAAGCCCAAACAGCCACAGCATCGCTCGAAGTTCATGTACCAAATCACTAGCCTCAGATATTGACTCGAATGACGCTGGGCAGTCATCCACGTAGAAAGTCCTTTCCGCTACGATCGCATTCTTCGGCAGAAGCGTCTGTTACTTATTCGCGGCTACCTTTTGTAGGGTGAAACTAGCACAAAATGGTGACAATGTCTCTCCAAAGGGTGGGTGGCATTCGGCTCGTAAGTATCCGGCGGTCCTTCAAACGAACTAGAACTCCACCAAAAAATACTTGATACACCTTGGCCACAACAAGGCACTCGCATTTACAGCAATATTCGTTCGGTGTCAGTGGAGACTGCCGCCGGGCATTTGGGGAAACGTTTGTTATCCTAAAAACTGTTATTTACATCCGGACCCTGGAGTAAGGTTTTGCTGTGGAAAAAATCACGGTTCAGCAGCACAATCGAAGGCCACCCGTAACTTACCGGGTTTATTTGGGTTAAGCACGGGATGGTGTGGCAAGTGCTATCTCCGTGCTGTAGTTGTGACACTCTTATTTATGTACTCCTCTCTGATATGCTCCAGTGTCACGGTCCAATAGCCAGCGTTTAGCTGTGGGTTTCGAATCGATTTTCTCTCCATTACAGCAAGACGCTTCTCAGCCATCTCTTTATTATTGTGCAATACCCAACTATCTTGTCTCCAAAGCAAGCCTATCTCATAGTGGCCGTCCGTAAATACTACACTGCTTTTAGTCATAGTTAATGCTCGTTTATCCTTCGCAGAAAGCTCCTTGTCCTCCGAAGTGCTTCTGTCAATAAGGTCCAACCCACACATCCTTCGGATCAAATCATTCAACGGGACCTGACGTATTCCGGAGTATGGTACAACACAGACCTCGAAGACTCCAGCCGAAAATGCTTTTAGTCGCGTAAGGCTCATCGCCACTGCCCAGTCTCTGCTGCGGTATCAAGTGTGCTTCAGGGACATCGCATCCTATCAGAATCCTCACTTCATTTTCGGTTATAACCCTGAAAGAACTGCCGTTCAGATGGACGCATTCATCTACCTCAGATTTTTGGACGGCGTAAGCTTGAGTCGGTGGCAGCTGTTTTATTGTAACGAGTACATGTCTAACAATACAATAACTCAAAGCCGTATGAGCAGGTATGCTGAAGCAAATGAACGTTCTGTTATTTTATGACTATGGTGGTTCATGAAATAACAACGCGTGAGTGGAACCACAAGTGGCCCAGCGGAATCCACTTGCGATGATATTTAGGCGCAGGCGTCTTCTGGCTCTTGGTAAGAAATTGCATATACGCTGCAGTTTAACATCATTTCGAAACGCAAGGAAAGCTAACGTATTTTATAAGACACCTGAGCTTGTGGATTTTCACATCGAAACGTTTGTATTGGCGGCAGGCGGGGGGCTTTGCGAATCAGGGTGTGTTCGCAACCACCTGAGATTCTGGATACCACACACTTTTGACTGAGACCGATGGTCCAAGATGGGGAATTGTGATTGTCAACATGGGAGTGCTAGTAATAGTTCTTACTTAAGTGCTGGTTCTTGCCTATCCACCAAAATTCAGCCGTACTTGTCATTGCGGTAAACGGCAAACTTTTCGTCTTTGGGAGATCATAACAGCAACAGGTGTATTAGTTTTTCAGTGGCCAATACAAGCTTTTGGTGCGTACGATGACATCGGTATACGCAGATTACTTATTTTGAGTGTTCACGGATAGCGTCAACTTACCAGACAGATCAGATCGTAGTTTTGGCTTTGGATGCGCCACACGAATGATGTACTTGCCATAGTCGCACTGCGCTGAATTTTCGGGTGAACTTCAGAGCACAATAAAAGAAAGTAGCTTGAACGTAGTGACGGTCAAATACTCCGTAGCTGTATTCTGCGTGCCAAAAACAAATACTGGGCGTGCATCTCCCTATTAACAGTTTTCAAGTACACCGAGACTGACGACAAACACGCTCAGCCACCCCATGTGACACAGGGTGGTAAGCCGTGATGCAAGTATGCTTACATTCTGAAGTATTTATTATGGCCATGAAGTGGTATCAAAAATGTGATTCATGGTCTGTGTTCACAACTGATTGTCAACCAAATTGTGCCATTCGTTTTCCGAGGGTGGCGCTGGCTACGGTTGTTGAGGGGCAGTTGGACATCAGTATAACCTTAGGCTAAGCAGTCAGCGTAAGTTTATAGACGAGTCAGGTCACTTGGGGGCGTAGCAGAACCCACCGGGTCCAAGTTTACGCGGTGAAAACGTGCTTCCACTAAATAAAACATATCAAGCGGGCTTTCCGTATAGCGGTGGATTCCGAAACGTTGGCATTGAAAACATGATCTCATCCAGTTGAGAAGGTCGTGGCTTACAAATTGCTCAGTTGCAAGTTTAACGGCTGATCGTTTGCTCGGGTGAGACAGGCTGAACAATGTTTCGAGCAATCTGTGGCGGAAAAATGCAAGCAGTACATGGCGCGGCGTGCTCTTGGATGTGCTTCAGGGGATCGCTTCCTGTAACGGTGTCGAAGTACAAACCGAATAACGAGAGAGTTGTTTTGACCGAGGCATTTATTGTCCGCATCAGAAAAGTAAGCATCGGCCATGGCCGCCAAATGAATGCCGCTGTCAGTGGATGTCACTGCAGCCCTCGAGATTTGTGGCTGTCCGCTGGCTGCAGTTATGAGCCGCAAGGTAACCAATGGTTTAGGATTCGTTTTGAATAGTACACAGTTTTTCTTGTGGGTTGAACACACGTTGCAGCTGATTTTCGGGTCAAACATTTGTGGGGCTATAAAAGATGTAATCGAGCGTGAATGATTCATCCAAATTGATGCATCCAAATATAGTCCCCGTAGCTTCAGTAATCAGCAGCCGTAAAACTTGAACTCCATTTATCACACGCCATTACACCATCCGTTAGACACGTCGGAGTAATGTTTTGAAATGTGCTTTATTGCTAAAAGAAAAAGTTCCGTGGGTTCGAGTTATCATAACAGGTTTGAGGACATGACTTTACTTAACCACAGCAAATAAGCGGATATACATTACTGGCATACAAGGTGTTAAATAACCCAGATTACCCAACTTTCTATGCCTTGCCAGTAGGCGAACATGCATCCACACCGCAGTTAAACTGTGAACAGTTGGCCTCCAACTTCGAGTCCATGTGCCAACTGATGAAATAGTGTGAAATTAAACAAATAGAAGCCCCTATCACAGCCTGTTTAACTCTCCGGCGATGTCATCTGAATACAGCATTTTTGTTTGAATAAAAGATCCCGGCTTAATCAGATATTCTCAACACTAGACTAAATCATAACTCCTTTGTTAAGCAACATAATGGACATATTGTCGACAATGCCGCACGGAAATGGCGATTGTATGACGATTTACTTCCCCCCAAAGGTGTCCGAGTAGATGCCACACACGATACGACTTCTTCATAGTTTTCGACGAGAAAGTGATATAAGGAGCTGAAAGAGTGACCTCGAACTCACTAAATTCTACGAAAGACGTTAATGCACTGTGATAGTCTCCAGGCTCTTACAGAAAAGACATTTTTCCAAAATCGATTCTGGGGAAGAGGACAGGAGTAATCGTTTAGCCTCTGGGTCAAGGGGGCATTCCAGCATCAGCACATGGTTTGGAAAGCATATACTCGGTGAAAGTAGCGTGTGGTTTAATGGCATGCAAAACGGCCCTAGAAGATGGGACTGAGATTATAAGCAGTGCTGACCTAACCGGCACGCAACGATAAAGAGAAACCTGAGCGGCCATATGGTCGTACCCAGGCCGAGTCACCCAACAGAAGAAACCGGGACCATATTTTCTTATGATAGAGCAATGAAATTCACTGACAGTGACATAACAGCCACGTTTCCGTCGCATGTTCGGCGTGTATGCCACTCAGACAATGGAGTACCTGAGCATTTTTCTAACTCCATGGGCGCGGTCGCGGAGAATGAGGTTATCACGCTCCTCGCTGTTGAACGAGTGATGATCTCGTTAAACAGTGGGACGTCAGCAGTACCAGACAGCCTTCACCCAGTAATCGTAAACCCATAACCAAAATTCTGGTGTTACCTTTTGCTGTCATTCCCAATATCATACTGAGTACAGCTGTAATCATGAGGGACTGGAAGGAAGCCAACATAATTCCCTTTTTACGGGTAGTAACAGATCGCTTGTGGGAAACTGCCGATCGATGATTTTGTTAGCCTCGTCAACAAGGTGCATGAACATAGAAAAAACATGGAAGACTCCACAGAATCCTCTGTGCGCTGATATCTTTGTGGCTGTCCAAGAGGAATTTTCAAGGGGAAAACACTGTTTCCTCAATCTACTGACGTTTTGGACGCTTCCACAAAGAAGCTGGATAGAAGGGGAACGACTGAGATTTGCCTCAAAATCTCTAGATAACTTCTGATTCTGTCAATCTTGGGCTATTGGGATGGAAGTTACGGGAAGCGAAATATCACCTACAGTCTGTGGGTGAATTCAGACGCCTCTAGCCGGGAGCTCGTTCAGATTGGGATTGCTGGGAGTAGGGTCTGTTGAATGTTTTCTATTAAGTGGCATACGGGAAAATCACACCTCGCCCCTCCTCTTTTCCTAGTGCACCCATGTGACTTGACCGCCGGCCATGTCACTGCACGGCACATACATGCAGATGATACAAAATTGGGCGAGAGCACGTACAGGTGGGACGTCCTTCTGGAGAATGTCATAGAAATTTACTAACGGACACCGAATTGGAACTTACTGGTGAACGTCGCAAAAAGCAACATCTTATCGAATGATATCCAACCGATATCAGACATCTTAGGGACCCACGTGGACAGAAAATCGAATTGTTAGCTTAAGACCAAATGAGAGGTTTGAGCATTCTAGTCTCCGATACATGTACCCAATCTGTTCAGAGTACGGCGGCTGTGACTGGGGTGTTAATAGCACTTATCGAATGAAATCCGCAATAATTGACATCTCCTGCTGAGCCAGTTTCGACAAACTCGGCTATAGTTCACCCTCAACTAAAATACTGTGACGAAGTTTGATTGCCGTCGCTCAAGAAGGGTATCGCGCCTACGGAGAGGTATGGAACCTCGCCACAGGAGTGCCGTTTAAGGAGGATCTAGGCTACCAATCCCACTGTTGAGTGCCCGATCTATTCTCGTTTGAACAAAGTTATTCAAGAATGGATCTAATTGCAGCATACATGGTTGTTCACCACGTTGGCGTAAGTCGTCTGGCTTGTCTTCAGCGACGGGACTGGACTGAGGTTCAAGGGGTCAGTTTCACAACCGACGAAACGAGAACAATAGCCGAAAATTATACGTAGGGAATAAAATCTGTCGTTAAACACCGAAGTTACGAGAGCTCCGTGATTATCCGGCAATGTCTCGGTGGTATCGTTCAAGAATTTGAAAATGGTCGGTTTTGCGACAAAAATGCTCACGATCGTTGAGAGGTTTGTTTTAGCCGACCGTTTATTGATTTGTCATTCATTTGGCGCCAAAATTGAAAATATTATTGGTGGGTGTTGTGATTGTACATATGCGTTTTCATCTGAAGTAGCTGTTTAGGTCCGATTAATAGTTAACCGTAATGTATTGACAAATGATGTATTGTATATAAGCTTGATTTTAGGTGATGGATTATCTACAGGGATTCAAAGATCTATTCGAGAATCGGGACTTTTCTAGCTTCCAGGAATTTCTGAGTTGTTTGTAAAAACATATGAAGGATCACAGTATTTTGTACGTCCTTGGCTTAAACAAGAAATCAAAGAGCGGGCACTCAAAATATGATGGTGTGAGTGCGAGTACTACTGAGGTTGCATGGTAGATGGCGTACAGCTGTATCAAATACCAGCGACGTATGAGCGAAAGCCGCGGATTACGACGTGCTTAGTAGGCTGAGTTCATTTACTTTCCATTGCAAAGTTCTCGTGATGCATGAGGTCATTCATGCTTCAATGTCATTAGGAGGAAAACGATGTCGGCTGTTAGCTCTTTTACATTAGAACACACCAACGACCTAACTGCCTTGCTGTACGATGTGCATGCAACAAATTTTCGGCTCACTGCAAGTAAAGTGAGCGACTTTAGGTAGATATTCGAGAACAACGCTCCAACCGCTGAGTTAAGGCAGTATTTCACGGACGTTTATGGCAAGTACATAACGACAATGGATATTTTCAACATCTGTCATCGGTTAAAACCTGCGACAATAAGTAAGTTGGTTTGTATACAATAATGCTGTAGAAAATCTACCTCGAATTCTTAATCACATAGAAAAACTTGGCGTATTGCGTGTCATCGATGACGATGGCATTAGCTGCATGCACACAAGTTTCGCGCGCAAGCAGCAAGTACAGTTGTTTGAACGTTTTTCTGATGTGGTCAACGTCAACTCCACGCATGGAACCAACCGACACAAGCAGGTCCTCTATCGGTTCACATTCGCGGTTATAGCTTGAAGCTATATTAGTTTCTTGTCACAGACGGAATGGGCCATGTAAGACCCGTGATCTGCGACCATGATCGGAGTGAAAAGTAAGCTTCCCTCCGTCGTTTGTTTGATACTGTTGTATTCAAGAACCAGTTGTAGGTGAGCCTTATTAGAGCGACCGTTTTCACGATACGTTACAGAAAATCCGTCAGTCCGCACAGCACGGGCATCCGCTGCCCATATGTCATCGATCGCTTGAAGGTCAGAGCAATCTGATTGGCCAACTGCATTGCTCACTGGTACTCGATTGGACACAACACCACTTCCGCCTTCCGCGTTTGACATTCCGTATTTCAGCGTTTGATATATTGTCCGTCTCGATCTTCGTGAAAGATTCTGAGTTCTTGGTATTTGATCGCTTACTACCGGTCCAGCGATTGCGGGTTCTTCCCTAGGTTTCGTGTTTTTCAACGCAGTACACACCCATCTTGCATTGACCAGTGAATTGTTATCCAATATTCTGGTTCCTGGAGCTCCCACTTCTCTCACTGCCACGGGTGCGGAAAGCAAACTTTCGCCTTTTTTGTTGTGTTTTTTCACTCTAACGTAAGTGCCAACTGTACACTGATATCCTGCTTTTTGTAGCTCCCTTGGTACCTTCTCCTCCTCTCCCATTCTTCTCGATTCACTACCGATCTTTGAATGTGCGCCGCATTCAGTTTCGTTCATATCTCTCTACCAAACATTAATTTCGCTGTTGTCACACCTGTAGCAGTATGTGGTGTGGCTCTGTTAGATGCCAGTGACGTCAGGAACACTGAGTCCCAAGATTCACCTTTCCAGTCGAGCTGACTGTATCGTTTCTTTCAACGTCCGATTCAGGCGTTCCACCATTCCATTAGCCGAAGGGTTGTATGGAGCAGTTCACACACGACGAATATCATGAAGACTCAAAAACGGACTGAATTCGTAGCTGCGAAACTGCGGTCCATTATCAGTTACGATCTCCTCCGGTAAGCCAAATTGAGCGAACAAGTGTCGTAACCGGTTAATAATGACAGTCGTTGTAGTCTCTCCACATAACTCAGCCTCCGGCCACTTTGTATAAAAGCAAGTAGTCACAAGAACATTCTTTTTGTTATGTGGAACGTTTACAGACGGGCCCATTATGTATATTGCCAACTTCACCCAAGGTTACATTAGGTATTCGATGGGCTGTATAGGGGCACCGATAGGTTTTGAACTCTTATCAGAATGCTGACAAGCCGCACAATCCCTAACAGCGGTTTCCACGCTCGAATTCATACGCGGTCGTCAGTAGTATTCACGAATTTGTGCCTTGGTTCTCACAATACCGGGATGTCCTTCATGTCCACTTCTAAGTACATCCGCAATGAGAGATGCGGGTATCACGAAGTGGGCCCCACATAACCGACACTTGTTAACGACAGTTAATTCGTCTCGTATAGTGTGAAAAGGAATCAGTTCTGCCTTCAGAAGCTTTCGATCGGGCCAGGAGTTTATTACATGCTACTGAACTTCTGTAAGTAGTGAATCGTTCACAGTATACTCTTGGATACGTTTTAAAGAGATCGTTTTTGTGCATCTGTCGTTCAAAGGAGACATCATTCTGTCGTCATCGATGTCTTCAGTTTCCCCTGATTGGCAATAGGTAAACGTGATAGCGCATTTGCCACCTGATTATGGGTAACGGAAACATGCTGCATCTGGAAGTCATAATTGAGTAGTCGAGCATACCACCGGCTAATGCGAATGAGCTTCTTACCTTCATCTCCCCGATAAAGTAACGACGTAAGAGAAGCGTTATCAGTTCGTAATATAAAGCGACGACCAAACAAATACCGATGCCACTTTTCGCATGCCAACACACATGCTAGGACTTTTTTCCCTCCTGCGGAGTAATTCATTTCAGTGGGTGATAATGCTCGTGAGGCGTACGCCACCACCCTTTCAAGTCCATTTTGGAGCTGCGAAAGAACAGCACCTAAACCAACGTTAGATGGATCAGTGGATCAGTGGAATGCTGTCATCAGATGTAGCCATGATGATTGCCGAAGCAACCGAATTCCGAATAGTCCGGTAAGCAGCCTCTTGTTCTTTGCTCCAAACAAAATCAGTATTTTTCCTGAGTGTTCCACGCAGCGGTTCCGAGATCCTGGCAATATTACGAAAATGTTGAAGGTAATAATTACAGAGATCTAAAAATCGTCTCACCTCGTCACTTGTTAATGGTTTAGGACAGTTCAGAATTGCAAATGTATTTTTAGTACATTGCTTCACACCTGCGTTCGATATGGTATGGCTTAGAAACTCGATTTCCTGTACAGCAAATTAGCATCTTGTCAGATTCGACCGAAGATTCAATTTATTTAGACGACTGAGAACGGCATGTAAGTTCGCATCATGTACACCTGCGGATTTACCGAAACCACAAATATCGTCCATGTATACCACACATCCAGTAAGATCGGACAATGAAAGTGTCATGAACTTTTGCCATGCAGCAAGGGCACTGCTCACTCTCATAGGAAGGACTTTGTATTGATATAGACCATCCTGTGTTAAAAATGCCGTGAGAGGTTGTGATTCTGGTAGAAGTGGCATGTGATAGTAGGCTTGGCTGATATTAAATTTAGAAAAGAACTTTGCACCCGACATTTTAACAATAAGTTCATCTGACGTGGGTAAGGGAAAATTTTCTACAATAATGTGTCTGTTCAGAGCACGTAATTCTGTATAAACGCGTACTGTTCCGTCCTTCTTGGGAACCGCCACGAGTGGGTGGACCCATTCCGAGCACTGAATTTTCTCAATCAAATCATGTTGAAGCATTTTATTCAAGGCATCCGAAATCAACTCACGCTTGGCTAACGGCACGGGACGAAGTTGAGAAATTGCCAATGGTACAGCGTTGGGTTTCAAACGAATCTGCATACCAGCTGGAATTCTTCCGACTCCATTAAGAAAGAGTTTGGGATACATCAATTTCGAATCCGAAACGTTAATGTTAGCTATAATCATATTGTGAGTGGAAGGACCAATTCTGAGGGCGGCCATACGGTTCCTTTCCAAAAGTGGTTTAGTATTCGTAGAGGGAATGTAAACCGCTACTTCGCTTTTGGACGTATTGTTGAGAAAAGCGGGCAACGTAACATATCCTTTAATCTGTACAGGGTTGCTGGAATAACTTCCGAGCGTATACGAAGAAGGTGATATTGATAAATTCACCGGATACTTTGTATAAAAATCCAAGGGTACAGTTGTAATTGATGAGACTGAATACATTTTCACGCACAACGAAATTGTTCTACCAACAACTTCAAAAAACTCAGTACGTATGTCATCGATTGGAAGACGGGGTTCACAGGCTTTCGATGAAGGTTGCGGTTTTTTCTCATGGACTGAAAAAATATGTTCACTGCCCGAACATTCCTATAGTTCGACATCTCCCAACTTTTCCGTGGCAGCAGCAACAGATTTGGAGCTACAAGCTCGCACAAAATGACCAGGTTTATTACATAATCTGCATGTAGCGTTGATTGCGGGGCATTTGTTGTAATCAGCCTTGTGTTTCGGACTCCCGCACCGGTAGCACGCCGCATGTTTCGAATAATTCAAGCAGGAACCCGTAGGTTCTTTCACACGAAAAATCGCTGCAGATTGGGATGTCGTAGTAAACAATTTATTTTGATCATCGACCTGAACCTTGGCCCCTGACAGATCGCAACCCCTCTCCCATATAGGTTTCACTGAATTCTTGACTAATAATTTCTCTCGAATCCTTGAGTCACGAACACCAAAAATCAACTGGTGTATCAGCAGAATTTCCTCAATTTTCTTTCGTGGCACCGTACCGTACTCACATTGGCGGACTGAACAAAGCAATCTAGAAATAAATCCGTTCAAATCTTCTCCTGCCAATCGACGTAACGACTAGAATTTGAACCGTGAAGTATAAGTATTCATCCGTAATCTCCAGTGTTTATCGAGATCAGCTAGCGCATCTGAAAACGTAATTTTCGACTGTTTGTTTGGGGCATCGAACAACCATCTACCTTCGTCCTCCCATCTCAATCTCAGTAACTTCAACTTGTGATCCTCAGTCAGTTTGATTTCACAGTTGAAAACTGGCAACATTTCCACGTAATCGATGAATGTAGATTTCCATGACGTCCATTTTTCGACCGAAGGTTGCACGAAAGGATCGGTCCAAAGTAAATCCGGGGCTTGTAGTGAATTTGACAAAATGCAGGTTTGATCGAGCGACGCCAATTGTTGTATTCAAAAACGACGGAAAATACCAGTAGTAAGTAAGCTTTATTAGAGCAACCATTTTCACGAAAAGTTACGGAAAATCAGTCAGTCCACACAGCACGACAACCGCTGCCCGCATGTATCATCGATTGCTCGAAGGTCACAGCAATCTGATTGGCCAACTGCATTGCTCACTGGCATTCGATTGGACACAACAGAAACTTTTCAATATGTGATGGGGGATCACATGCTTGTGAGAACGTTTATGATGGACAAAATGGCGGCCCAAATGCGAGCAGCACGAGTCGTGTTTGGGAGCGACATAACGGTATGTAGTTTACATATCGGAGATGCCGTGAAGAAGCACGTAAGTTTGCGCAATAAACCCTATAATCAACATTTAGACAAATTCATTCAGAAGTCAATATTTACTTCACCGCATGGCCACTTGTGATATTTTAGAAGAGTGAGTGAAACCTTTTGTCAATTTACGGTTAAGGTTCGATCAAGATGTTGCGTTAATCAGACACATAGACCCAAAGTTTATGAAACACCTAATGTGCAATTGGCTTTATATGAAGCCTATGTGGGCCATCTATGCGCAGTCAGACGTTGTTCACTTTGTAAACCGAACAAACAATTGTCTGGAAAATGCCAGTTGGTGAATTAAGAAGCGCACTCATCCACGGGATCATTTGGCTACGGCTATCAGTAAAATTTGTTTCCCTATCGAGTGGTTGATGCGGGGGTTGAGGTGCGGTGCCCCTACG
This sequence comes from Paragonimus skrjabini miyazakii, assembly GCA_014338405.1. Lineage (NCBI taxonomy): Eukaryota > Metazoa > Platyhelminthes > Trematoda > Plagiorchiida > Troglotrematidae > Paragonimus > Paragonimus skrjabini miyazakii. The sequence continues at coordinate 134,914 of JTDE01000630.1, forward strand.
GATGTAATCGCCGTGAGATAGTTAGCGTCGACACGTACGTCAACGGTATACTGTCTCAACTAACAACGTTCGCCAGTAAGTTGGTGTTGAAGCATCTCAGTGGGAGCGCTCCTTATTGCGCTGCAAATGACTAGACGAGTTCGAGGTGATCGCACCTTATTTAATGTCAGTTGGTAGCTTCGAGTGAGCCATGGTGGTAGACAGTACATGGTGAACATCAGTGATGGCACGTGTGAGTGCAACTTCCACCGGTCCATGTGGTTACCATGCATTCACATGCTGTCCATCTTCAAAGAAGATTACTATCCATGCAGTGGGTTGTTGTTAACGAAAACCGCATTTGTTCTAGGCCGTTCCTTAATCCAACGACGGTGGTTTGCCGAATACGACTTGCCTAGAAGCAGCATGTTTCGCCGAGAGGTAACTGACGCCGTTACTAATCCATTTCAACCAGATTATAAAATGCTGAATCGGGGGTTGGCCAAGCTGCATGATGTAAATCCCAGGACAGCGCGCCGTATTTTCAAGGCTATTATAGCTTTCATGCGCCAATCCATCACGAAAGCTAAGGTGGCCTTACCACAGAAGGACTTCTCCTTTGTTCCGCCCTTCAATGCGAGACAGCCAAAACGGGGGAAGAATGTAAACATGGGGATATCCTGTGGATACTGTGGTGATCCCGTTAACATGAATGGATACCGATGCGACAGTGACGGGCTAATTTTCCACTCAGAATGTAACAACACTGCTGATTTATCGCACTGCCTTTTTTGCATTGGACATCTGCAACCCCCTCATCAGGTACGTTGTCATTTCACGAACTATTCGATTTAGTCGCATCCACTTCAAATACTGTAGTGCCTCCGATGTTCCAACCGAAAAAACGATCCCCTCCAGCACCAGTAACTACTGATGACCCGGTTACGTCGGACGATGAGTTTTGTGTTATTCATCGGCGCAAGCGAGTCCAAGTGGAAGTAATACCAATTGATGTCACGGACGTCATTGGTTACGATAAGTTATGCCACACCTCTGAAGTTACCTAACGCTTACTTTTAGACACGGATGTAACGGAAAGAAACAAAGCTGCAGTAAACCGCTTGGAATGATGCACACACTGATGTACTTGTAATAAATGAATTCCAACACCTCCATTTTATTTTCACCTTCCTTTGCGTTGTGACTATAGGGTGCACGTAGGCTGACTGTCGAGCAGTGACGCCAATGCGTCCAATTACAGAGCTATTAGCCTCAACGTACTGTGGTGCATGTAACTTTATAATTCCACCAAATTCCTGGCTAACATACTGCCAACCCAACCTATGTCCGATTACAGTGAGCAGTAATTATGGTAATCAGATCACACAGACTAAAGCTCACATCACTTACTGCAGTCGTATCTACTTGCCCACAGTGTTGCTACATACCTGGTGTTCCCAGTTCCACATAGTGTTGATGATACAACCTCACATTTAAGTCAGCTGCCATCGTATGCACAATTTACAGAAAAATATTTCGTAATTTAAATTGTGCATGTTCTTCATTCTTTAGTCGTAAAAACTCCTTAAATCAACCGAAGTCCAAATTTCAGCTACCTCGCCAACGTATTTCTTTATCGAAATATCGTACTTCCCAAGCGTCCCTGATAAAAACCTTCAACGCATTAAAACGGACTTATTTCTTACATTAAAATGGGCACATTTCATGCTTTCTAAAACACTCCGTCAATCACCATTCAGAATATATAAAAACTCATAACGATCTGCTCATGTGGGCATTTATTCCCTGCGGATACATTTTAGCGGATCAATATTGTACCATGTAGGTCGGCCGTTTTTATTCTGATTGTCCGTCACATTTACTGACCAACTTTAGAGCAACGTGGAGACACCGGGGGACAGCAATCTTCCGAAGTAGGGGTTCCAACAACGTTCCTGAATAAGGAAACAACAAGAAATAAGCATGAACCGAAGGCCCAGTTAGCCATGTACATAACTTGCACAAACAAAAACTTAAACGTGGCCGACAACGCAGTAGCACGTCCTGTCACACAATTCAAATTCAACCTGTGCGCGCTTGCTGGTTTCAGCCGCACGTTAAAATATTGATTGTCCGTTTTAATTTTAATCACCCGGGGTAGTCAGTTCATGGAGTGAATTATCCCAAAAGATCATAGAGTCATCGAGCGTAGACGTAGTCGGACGTGAACTAGACATATGCTGGAATAAGCCGTTTTTTATTTTGTACTGGCTTGGAGTGGGAATTTTTGTTTTTGCCTTCGGCACGGTGATGGTTTACGTTTCTTTTTCATCATCACCAGATCAACGCTTGTACGTGCTGCTTCAATAGAAAGCGGTCTAATCGATCTCCGGATCAAACCAGTCGAGCATCAGGACACCGGCCTGCAAATGCCTTCACGAAATCCTGGAGTTAACATTGAGACTGCATGACGATGTTATTCAACGAGATAATCTTGTTTACTGGCAACGCTTGTGATGGAAAAAAGTCAACCGAAATATCCGAAAATATGAAATTCACCGTTAAAATTTATTTATCTACTTATGAAAGGGTACTGTAAACTGTTGTAATATTGTTTGTTTAAGTTAACTAAAGTGGTAAACATCCTATCTCCGGATAGCGTCCTAAGGTGTCTTGACCTCGTGCCCTTATTAACAATCTTTGCTAGGAGAACCGTGTGTCAAACATGTCTGTGCAGAGGGGTAAAGTCAAAACCGTACCACGGTAAGTTTGTATTATTTGGGCGGATTTATTTTGTTCACAGTTCCCGTGGCCAGCGTCTACCTGTTAATTCCGCCAATTTCCCGAAAGCAGTCCACGTAGTTTCTTTACGTCGTGTAATTTGGATTGGCTTTTAGCATCTGCCTACCCAACAAGAAGATGGTTTGGGCCTATATAGCAACACAGAGCTCACCTACATACTCGCTCGACACGTTATTGTACGTTCTGCTTTTGTTCGACTTGATTTGTAGGGTAATATTGGCGAGGTCACAACAACTGAAAATAGTAAACTGCTTGGTGTTGTGAAGGCTATATCGCCTTCAGTGAGTCATAAGTATTTCTGAGTTCATCATCCTTAGGGAGATCTGGGCTTAGTATTTGCCTACAGTCCGCAAAAAAATAAGAATGGACAGATTAACGTTGTCAAGCATACTGTTTCGCTCTCGAACTGGAAAATGGTGCGCATATCGGACATAAAGTTCTCGGATTGTTTGATGGGTAAGTCTTTTTTTAGCCAAGTTAACTCGTCCAGGAGATACCCAGGCTGATGTTGAATCCGTCAACGATGGTGAATTTACTTCCGCTACTTCTACGGATAAAGAGCTAGTCCCTTTCTTTACCTCTTCGGAAGTAATTCATGACTGTGATCTCAATCAAGGTGGATTTCCAGCTGAGGAGATGTTCAAGACCAACAAGGAGTTGTTTTCTGTTTCAACAACCTACAATCCGGATTTATCAGAGTACACGTAAGCTTCGTTTTTCTCTGCTCATGAGGTTTTAGGACGCCGATAGACAGGAGTGCACCCAATTTCCCAGAAACGGAAGCCTGGTGCACAAAGATCGCTCGTTTTATAGAGGATAATCATTCTCCACATGCAAGCATTGAAGATAGCTGTGAAGATGAAGAAGTGGCATTCAGTGCTGTTGCGCGCGTTCAGAAAGATTCTTCGGCTACGAGTCGCGTTCCAGGTCGTAGTCTGCGAACAGTTAACGAGGTTTCGGGTGGCAGTCGAGGGGATTCACTCTCAAATGTGCCGAGGCAGATGGCTCACGTTTCTGTTCATACAGCCAGCTTAACTGCTGCAGAATCAAGTTCATCTCAAGACTCTCATCCCGATAACGCGAAAGTATCTGAAACCCTTAAGGTAGATGGCGTCTATCCGGCTGCATCGGTGAACAAATCAACAGATCAGATATCTTCCGAAAAAGCGTCTGTTGATGAGATTGCTGACGTGCAAAATTCGGTTGTGTCTAATGCACCGGAATCTCCCAGCGCTCCTCCAGCCGTCAGTGCATCCTTTCCAGCCACTGAAAGCAAGGTGAAAAAGTCAAAGCTGGACCCTAATGCCCCCGAATTCCAACCAATGAGTTTGCAGTACGCGAACTTATCGAGTTCAGTACATTTGCAACCCCAGTTGCAGTCAGCATTGGCCGGACTTTCCTTAAATTCCTCACAAGTTATTCACCCAGTTGTTAACGCCAATCATTCGGGTCAATTGTCTATCCCGGCTCTGACAGCTTTCGTTGCCACACAACAGCCACAAATTTATGCACCTGCGCCAGTGTCGTACGGAACTCACTCTGACCAAATGTCACATATGTTATCAGGTGCTATCCAGGCATCGGCCGCTAATAACTTAGTTTCGCATATGCGAGGAGGCTCGTTGCCACCATATCTGCCTCAACAGGGTTTACCGACTGCACTTAATTCGACACCTAGTCTTTTGCTTCCACATGCTCAACAGCCTGGTATCACGGTACCACAAATTGTCAATCCACAACCCCCACTCGTTGCAGGTCCAAACAACGGTGGCCGCTTTTCTGTTCCATCGTCTTCTGTCTGTCTTACTCGCCAGCGGTCAAACGAATCTGCCGGTACCCCACATTCTTCGGCATATGGGACACCTCAAAACCTGTCTATGTCTACTTTTCAATCTCCTGTTTATCAGTTGTCTCAGCCTGGTGGTACAATTCCACTTTGGCTTGCTGGTCATCCACAGGTTGGCCTACATTTTGTTCCTGGTGCCGGCAATTCTCCTCTTATGGTTGGCAACATGCCCATGTCGCAGACGTCCGGGCAACCCATCTATCCAACACATGCCATGTTGCATGTACAACCCACCCAACTACCAGTGCCCGCAGTTCAACTGGAGCAAGCGCCTCCTTCGTCAACGCCACAACAGAATCACCATCAACCTGTTTTTCAGGCTCATTCTGGTCATTTTCAGGATCATCATCACATACAAGTCCCATCTTATGCACCGATGATATTTACTACGCGTCAGCCACCTCCAAATAGTTTCTACCATACTGCTCCTTCCGTATTGGCAACACCAAATGCGATTAATACATCTGTACAGGCTGGTCTTCTTCCTCTAGTCAATCAACCTAATCCGCAACATGCCGCTGGAGTTAATATTGGCCATCATCAACCTAATCTGGACCCCGGGCTTGTCAGTGTATCGTTGTCCGCTTCACAATTTCCCCACGCAGGTTGCCAACCTTCTCATCTCCTTCAGCAATATGGTGCAGCCCATCATCAACTGCTTCAAGCGCAACAACTTGCGGCAAACCAACATATGAATCAGCAGTCGTTACAGCCCAGTGCATACCAGAATTTCGTTGGACTAGTCGCAAGTGGTGGAAACCTACCATCACAATCTCACTAGGCAAATTGTATTAGGTTCGTGAGGTGCCTTTCATCTCACAGAACTCGTTGCAAGTATGTGTCGCTTCTTCCTAAATCAAAAACAATTCTGAACACCAAGGTAACTATTCCTGAAGCCTTTCACCAGAAGCAGATTTGGAATTTGCGGTTGTATTGATACTTACGCCTATTTGCCTTCATTGATGGAATCCCGTGTATGTTGGCGGAGTTTTATTTTATCAGTGACTGATTCAGAATGCAGAGTTAGCGTAAAAATTAGGCTGTCCTGGGTTGTTTGTTCACCGAATCAATTGTGGGTGGATTTCGATTGAATTTGGTGTATTTACAAGGATGACTGATGTAAATTAGTTAGTATACTTACTGGTTAGAAATACATCATACGCTTTGAGAAGGGCATGCTGCTGTGATTTGGTTGCTTTTGTTTATTTTCACCTCGGGTTGGGTGTAGGTTTGGCGAGCTGTCATTTTTTCTCGAACAATATTCGTTTGAAGCGTTTGCCCAACAGTATCATTATTCCAAACCTCAGTGAGATTTAAAGCGTAATCTTAGCATCCTTTCGTATGACGTCCGTGTATGGTAGTCCGGTTTTTTACCGGTATGCTAAATTCTACATAGCTGAACATCATGTCGCAATTTACTAGGTTAAACTTTATTGCTCTCACGAGGACGATTGACTTCTGTTTCAGGTTCCGTGTCATCCCTAAGCGCAGTTTCGCCAGCTCTCCGTGTTTTAACTTGGTAGTGGCCAAACAACTTTACCATTTTCATTGCCGAAGTGGAACTCCGTGGGGTGAAATTTCGGACTTATACTTGTCTGTTGCTGTCAACGGGATACCCCCGGTAAAATTACTGTGATACATTTTGTGTGAATTAGGTAGCTACTTTGCGTATTGGTCACCGGTTCTGTGATGTCTATTTTCCGATGTGGTGTTGCTTTTGCGTTCGCCTCGGTTCAGGTGATCTGATAATGCTTCTCGGTCCTATAAACTCCAACTCAGCTGTTATGTTTACTTGTGGACGGACGACTAGTTGACATGATTTTCAAGTAACTGTCTATCGGTTTAAACAGGTCTGTTACGTCCTGCTTATTTAAAATTATATGACCGGCAGATTTTTAAATGGACACTTCAGCTTGTTCTAGTTTTTTGACTACTCGTTTGGACATAGTACCGGCGATCGTCATTCAACAGATTTTGTTACTTTTTAAAATAACCTGATTATTTCTGGTATGCTCATGTTCAGTGACCATTAACCGTCGTACGTTGATCGTATGAAACGAATCGTTGGCCGGGTGTACTTAACAGTCCTGTCATGCGTTTGTTTCCTCGTCATGTCTAACGCTCCTGCCTAGGTTTGTGTTATCGAACAGCATTCATCCGTGTGTGACAGTATACCACTAGATTTTGTGATATTTAAGTTAGTGTGAGCCGTGCGGATTGATCGGTGATGGCACTCATCTGTACAATAATCTTTCTACCGTTCTGAGGTATCCTTCTGGCACATTATTTTATTGAGCGCGAAGGAATGTTATCGCATGCGGACTTAAATTGACTGCTTACACAGAATCTAACAACAGTTACCTCTAGTGCTCCGTTGTCCAGGTTTTAGCTGGTCAGTAGTACTCTGTGCGACCGAACGTCCACTGTCAATAACCCTATTCGGGCGTATTCTGTTCTGTGCTGTCGAATTAACAAACCTTGTTTGTCGTCGTCGTAGTCTTCACAATCTCTACGTATAGTGAGCCGTGATCACTGACATGTCTGTTGACTTGGTGCAAGTGACACGCTCTGTAGAGAGCAAGAAGCAGTATTATTGAAATAAGTTAGCTAATTACGGTGTTGTCGTTATCTATCTGTGTTGCAACGACTTCAGCGCCCCACGACACGCTTGTAAAGTGTTATTGTCAAGGTGTGCGGTCGGTAAATGTAATCCCATCTGTGCTTTCTAGGTTGATGGTCACCATGAGAATCTCGTGGATTTCAACTGCGTTTGTATTCTGACTGCACCTGTTTTTTCATTATCGGTCTATGCTACCCAATGGTATCAGATCCGCGTTTATCAAATCACAAAAACATGGGCTATATGCAAAATAGTTGGCACCTAAACGACCTAGTCCAATATATCAGCATTTTCTTGTGTTCAATTTGGTCGTTTCTGTTTAATGTCTGATAATTGTTCGTGGCTGCCAAAGGATAATCTTGCATAAAACCATCTGGAAGGCCACGTGATTTTACTGACACGTGAGGGTTTCTCCTGTTGTCTCAGCGTACGGCGTGCCACGATATAAAACACATATCACTTTACGTAACCCACTTACGTCTGCGCTTGTTTCATCAGTTAAGTCGGTCCACCTCGCCACGGATTTTCATATCAAGGTTCTCCGGCTAGCAGTCAAAAAGCACTCAGTGGCGTTGAATCAATCCATTCTGCACTGTTAACATTAGGACTATTCAGAGTTGTCCTCTGAATAGTTATATTAAGCCACTTTCCTTTATTCACTCTACTTCCGTTTTTCAGCAGTCGGATAGTTCTCCATCTTGTGTTCATTTTAGAAATCAAAACAGCTGGTTGCAATGGGCACTCCTAGTGTTTTCTCTCGCAGACGAGTGGACCAGCAGACACTTTCACAAGCTTGCAGCCCGGTATATGCGCTGTCTGAAAAGCATGTGTGCTATTCTAGCGCCTCTGTCCACTTCCCTGGGTGAATTTCCATCCAAGCACTTGCTGCCCCTAATGATACGAAAATCGGTTTTTCTTGTCAGGCTGGAATACGAATCGCAAAGTTCCAAAATGAAGTAATGCCCGCCCGATTGGATTTTAGTGAATAACACTTTTTGTTATGTCAGACGTGTAGAGTTGGGTAAGGCAGGTCGATGTAAACCGGGTGTTTTTTTGCATGTGTGTACGCTGGAGTGGAGTGTTGTTCAGGTGGTGCTAATAATGCATTCTGTGACGTTCTCGTTGGCCTGCTGAAGCAGGTAAAACAGATTCAAAAGTACCGACAGACGATCCGAAGTTTATAATGGTCGTCTCGCTCAGAAGATAAATGTCGGTTAGATGATGTTCTTGGTTTCTGAACACAGCATGCTAACAGTTGTGAGAGGTTATCGGAAGCACGTGCCTCTCAAAGTCTGGATCGTGCGCCGCCTCTTAACACAAAAATAGTATCGTACGCCCATGCGGAACAATGCGCGGTGCAACAGACACTTCGTTGGTACCCCAAATGTGACCCAATCAGTGTAGACTACATTCTCACTGCACTGGTTATCGGACACGGACTTGCACGTTCTCCAAATACGCACTGACGGACTGTATCGTTGCTGACGTAATGAGCCCATTTGATGCAGGTTAGTTGGCGGGATTACGACTGTTGGGTCACTGCGAGCTTGCGTGCACAAAGAAACTGTACCTTGACACGGTGTGACTGTTTGCGCATCGTGGCGACCTGTTGAACTGGACGGCGTGATGGTGACAGTTACTCATGCCAAACAGGCCAGTTGGTAGAAGTCTGTTGAATCACGATTTCCTGGTCCCCCAAGTTGAAAGAAGGTCCGGAAAACTACCAGTACACTGCCACTCACCCACTGCCTCGCGGCTCAGACTTTTGCGCCAAAAGCTTTGGTTGTGAACCCTAATCCTTCTATCTCGGTCTGGACGTCTTACCAGTATCTTAGCCAACATACAACCATGAATATTCACAACACTGTTGATTTCGTATCACATCGGCCGTCTCGCAGTCTGAACCGGGTCGTCCTGTCGGTTGCATCCAGCAGAGTGGATAGGCAGAAACATGCTACTGTTGGCCCCTCTTCCGCCGTCCTTCTCCAGTTAACTTTCATACTCTCATTTCTAGGCCTCAACATGTGTGGCTAATCATGGTGACTGCTCTGGGATTGGGATGCCAATACCTTAGGTGCTTTCATCGTTCACACTCTGATCAGTAAGCAGGTCGCTCTTGCACTAACGTTAAACTCGTTGGGTGCTGGTGTCCGCTACGTTTCAGATATTAGAATCCTGGACAATAGTCAGCTTATGGAACTGACAGCACTCGTACCATCTACCTGATGCAAATTACACGCTGTAGGTGACTCCACGATCACCGCTACCGGTCAGGTTGGAGTAAGTTTAGTCCTCAACACGACGGCCGCAGCCACATTGATAGATTGGATTCCTATTAGCAGTAGACTGCCATCCGCTTGGCAGGTTCAGTTAAGGCCAGCTCTAGGTGCAAAACTTTCAGGAATCTTTTCATTGTCTGCTTTTGCTGCAATCGACTGCAGTGACGTTGGTGTCAAGGACGTCTTTTACTGGGATCTGATCGTTCTCCTTCGGTCGACACATGGTTCTGATATAGTTATTCTGGTTGGAGATATGAACGCCTAAATCGGCTGACTCGGTGTGCATCGAGCAGAGGCTATTTCTAGCCAGTACTAGTTTTAAACGTCATTGTTGTACCTGACGCCTTACTCTGAATAGCTGTTAGTTGTGGATGGTGTGGCTCCATTCAGAACTGTCGTTCTTATTTTAGAGCATATACTCGCGTTCAGATCATGCGTTAGTACGTTGTCGTCTTCTTTCGCTGAGCGACGGCAGCATCGGCTGACTGTTGAGAAACTGGCCACACCAGCGGTAAAGCACTCATGCCAGCCTAACCTAGATTGCAAGCTCAATAGTTTTCACCCCTAGTATCGTAATAATTGCTGGATCCAAGTCTCAGGCCATTTATGAAGCAGGTATTACATCATACGGTACGGTGGTTCGTGGGTTAAACGAACATTGGATTCCAGATAAAGCCCTGGGATTGCGGAACATTCTTCATCGCGGTCCATGTGACAGATTTAGGTTAGATATCAGTGGAAGGCTGAAGCTTGGCGACTGAGCATAAAGCTTGCCAAACGGATAGAGTTAATGGAATGGGAACCGTTCTGCTTTAGGAAATACTAGCTTACCCATATTTTTGACCCAGGGCGTCCGTCAGTCGATGAAGTTCTCGGCGAGGCAAGCGGCACGCGTCCATAATAAACCTGGAAGGTTAGGGCGCTGGGTGGAACACATTGAAGGTTACTTTTGCTGGATCCTGCTTTTGTTGTGCTGCGGTCACAAAAGATAGTATAGTACTCTGGTTGGTAGGCCTAAAATCGACCACCAAAACTGAGGTCCACAGTTGCATTTCGGTTCTTAAAAGTGGCAGGGTTGTTGACCCAGTTGTTCTCGTATCGGCAGTTTTCAAAGAAGGTGGGGTGGCGTTAGTGGAGACCTTGACTCAGTTTTTTTAATTTGTATGGACGACGGATACTATTCCTTCGTACTGGGTTCACTCGATATTCGATAACGAAGTTGGACTGTTGCGTAAACCATATGGGTTAAGTTTAACCTCGGTCGTTACTAAAATTCTGACATCCATTATACTTTGCCGACTCACTGCAGCCCAAGGAGAAATCATTAGCGAAGAACAGACAGGGTTTCTTTCTGGACAGGGGTGCATTGGTCAATTTCTCACTTCACCAAATTCTGGGACAGCGTCAAACGTACCGCCGGCCAACAACAGCCACATTTATCGACTACAAAGGTATGTTCAACTCAATGGGTCGATCAACACTTATAGAGTCGCTTAAACACAGGGGTGTGCCGACGCTTCGTTTCCATTATCATTTACGGCTAACTGTTTGACACTTTCAGCACCGCGAGCAGAGTGCGTCAATGTTCACTTTCATCATTTTCATTTAATCTCATAGACGAAATGATGGATGACTGTCTGCGGCACTCAAGATACCAATATGGACTCCTATCTGATGTGGTGGGTTGTCTTTATTATGTCATTGACAAGATGTTCTGCAGTTTTCACACTGCACAAATAATGGCAAACGCCATTTCATGATCTGTCATGCGTTTCACAGCCTCAGTGTACACAGTGCTTCTGCGGGACTGCTGTGGTTACATAGGTTTAATGTTGGATACTGAGGTTGTTGACCTACGTGTGCATCCGGGAAACTGATTCAGAGGTGGTGCATGTGTAGGGAATGAAATAGAAGCACTCTCTAGAGTTAGGATGTTATTCGGTAATCTAAATCAGAGAGGCATCTCTGCGAGGAGCGTATATAAGGCGACTGTGGAGGCTGTGTTACTCTACGGCAATGAAACTTGATCATTCGTGGCAGAAGTGGACCGTCGATATCCGCGTCCGATTGCTGTTGTCAGATGTCACCGGGGGGTTAGCAACGATGAGGTCAGGAAGCGGATGTTTGGTAGTGATTGCTAGGCGAGTTCCTTTGTTCGGCGTTTAAGTTTGCACAGGTTTAGGTCACGCACTGGGGATGCCAGCTAGTCGTCTGCCACACTGTTTATGGTGCGACCGACTGGCGTAAAGTGCGAGGTGGACAAATGATGACCTGGTGTGGAGAAATAAAGTCGTCCATTAAGAGGTTGGCCATTGCAGGTCAGGCTGGAACCCTCGTGACCCACAGCATATGTGGCTAGAGACGTTATGTGGGGTGACAATTAGTCGGGCTCAGTGACATGAATGTTTGGTATTTTTTATGAAGAGTCTGCTTAATGATATGGGACAGTGGATGCTGCTGATGACGCCTTACTTTTGCTTGCTTGTTTGTTTGCGAGGTGTGGGTACCCTGATGTTGAATGTCTGAGCATAGGCATAGTTACCCTTAGTAGTTCGGTCCCTTTCTGTTCCTCTTTTCGTCGGTTAGTTCTTGCTTTTTCCGTCATGGTGGTTTGGCAGTTAAGCTTAATTGAGAAGCATTGGTGTGTTGCTACTTTTGATGATAATAGTGGTACATCTTGCGCACGAGTGGGCCAGGTTTGTGATTCACTATTGCAAATTCTCCGGAAACAATTTTTGGACCTCTTTGCAGCGTCGTAGGTGACAGAAGTAGGCTATTTTCGCCGTATCCATGGACACTGGCGGTAATATTAGGAGCTGATGAAGCTGAACCACCTAGACATGAAGTATTCACATTTTTTGGCGGCCTGCATGCAGCACCAAAGATATTGTCCGAATCAGCCCAATCTCGTAACTGCGTTTTGCGCTGTAGGGTCGCAAAAAGCTTTCCGTACAGACCAGCCCTGTCGTTTGTTTGTTTCAGCATTTATGCAGATGGGCTTGGCAGAGTGGTGTTTGCACTCGTTCTATGTATCGGTCAGCTTATTACCTGGCAAAAGCTTCGGTTTGAAACTTTCGGGACTCCCGAGCGCTTCTTATGGGATTTCACTTATCGCATAGTTAATGAAGGCGGTGTCGGATACTTCTGTCGCACGCCACTTGAGGCGAGAAATGATCCGGAAATTCACCTGTGAATGTGCGCTCTTCACTCACAGTGGTCATAAAGGAGTGTACTTCACTGGACCCCACTACCAATGAGGTTAGCCAAGAAGAGCACGCCAGGCAACCGAATCAATACCCGCTCCTGAGTCCAAAAATGCCACTGTTGTTGGTTGGAGAAGAGAACGCCGATGCACTGTTGTCTGTACGAGGGTCAAGTTATAATCAGTACATATGCAGCTTGGTCGGAAGTAGACTTGTGTTTCGGACGCCACCGCCTTGTGCAACCCGTGAGTATGCTGATTGCGATGGGGATGTCGATACCTCTGTGGTTGTCACATGATGTTCTGGCGCCTTTTATTACGACGGCAACGACTTTCAACTCCCCATCACGATCCACCTGTGGTTTCATATGGAAACAAAAAGCATGGTCACGTGGGACAGCAGTCTCCCATCACGATGTGTGAAATGGATTGTAGGAAAAATATCTCAATCCAGAGCTTTACTATTTTTTCATAATTTAAGCTTCAGGTTCACTGCAGTTTCAGACGAAAGATAGTTAAGGATGTCACTACCTTTATCATCTTTAGCTGACTGAGCTTGTTGAGGCCTTTTGAATTGTTCTTCAAAGTGTTCGGTTCACCTGTCAGGCTGTTACGACAAGCTGTGAATTCGTGAGCCACCTTTCATACTTGTGGTCTCACCATACGACCACCATTCGACTGTTGTCTAACAAAAACGCTTTTTTAGCTGGCGCTCGCCCGGTCAAATAGTTCTTACAATACATGTACTCTTCGTTTTTATTTCTCTTGGTTCGCTGCGGTTTTTGTTGTATTCAGAGTCATGAGAAGCAGCCGATGTTTGTTCATATGTTTTCGAGTCGGCATAAGTCTACTTTCATATTTTCAGTGCACATTTCGGACAGACCTATTCACAACAGGTTCACATAGCTTTTAGGTTTTTACCCACTGCTTGTCTTGGTCACTACATCGTAATCGGATAACTTTGTCCATCAGTGCTGTCTGATAAGCGTGTTATACTCTCGAGCAGTTTTCAGCTAACTACTCTGCCTATGCTGACGAATGCTCTAAGTGGACGATGGGTCAGAGCACGCACCGGCAACGACATCGTCCGTTTCAAAGCGGCTTCTCCGGAATAAACAGTATTCTTTAGCAGTGTTTTGGCGCTGTAGTTGCTACTGGTATAGTCATTTCGTCCTCATGGTTGAGTTGCATAGAGCGGCATCCTCGTAATGAAATGGCTAAACCATGTATAGTCTGGAGTTTCACTGCAATCTAGTTCATTATGCTTTGTTATTTTGTAGAGTTAAGTGCTATCCTCGATCTATACTGCTACCTTAACGAGATGGTTGGGTTTGTGTGCTGTTTCGATCCGGCTTGCTATGCTGACTAGGACTCCGGTCCTTCCAGGTGCAGCCTTGTCAGACAGGCCAGAGGGGAGCAGTCAGACGAAAATCAGTTACACTCACAGGATTGTGTGTGTGCTTAGGTAGTGAGACACGATCCTATAGGCATGGAGCAGGACTATTTTTATAGTTGCGGCACTGTTGCCTTTCGTATAAGGAAGAAGGGGATTGGAAACGTTATCCTCAGACAAAGCGCACTCCGATCGCCCAACGGTTGACATCCACTGCACGCAGCAGTGCTCAGAATGAGACATCAATGTCATATTCACTGTGCCCTCGGGCTAAGCAAGCCCCTCACTGCTAAGTGAGTCAGACTCGAGTCATTGGCTCCGGGTAGGGTCCCGTAAGGAAATCCTGTTGTATCACAGGTCAGACTTTTGAATCAGTGACTCGGGGTTGGGTCCTTCAAGTCCACCCCCTTCCGCGGCATAAACGACCGGGAGTATCAGAAGTTATCGTTTTCCTGACAATGACATTACTAACCCAACATGACTTTCTCCTACTGTTTTATCCCTTATTTCTTCTTCCTTCCCGGTGTCTTCGGGCGATAATTGTTTTCTGAGGCCAATACAAATGGTAAACATTGGCGCCTTCAATGTCCGCACTCTCCGACAAGTCGGTCAGCAAGCTGCTCTGGCAAGTACTCTCTCAAGTCTGGAGCTTGATGTGTGCTGTGTGTCGGAGACGTGAATCTACGATTCTAGCACCGTTGTCCATTTGAGCTCACCTCTAGATGACTGTCGATCCAAGCGCTTCTCTCTCAGGGTTTCTGTTGACGCCGAAACTGAATCTCATGGTCAGGCTGGATTGGGAATCGCACTGAGTTCCAGAGCAGTGCAATGTTTGCTCGATTGGATCTCAGTGTAAACAGTCGCTTGTGCGCTGTCAGATTCAATACATCAGTTAAGGTCTGTCGACTCAAATCAGAGGGACGTTGTGTATTCATTTTATCGACGTACGCTCTGACGGACAGCTGTTCGGATGCCATCAAGGATGCATTCTATGACGCCCTCGTTGTTCTTCTGAGTCAAACTAAACACCCAGATGTCATCATGCTGGCCGGCGATTTTAATGCTTAGCTTGGTCGTCTTTCCACGGGGACAGAAGCGGTCGGGAGGTATGTTTGGTGTCCGGATACAACGCACTGACAATGGCGAAAAACTGCTACAGCTGTGCACATCCCACGGTCTCCATATTTCGAACACTGCATTTCCACACAGGAATCGGCACTGCATCACATACAGACCATCCTGTGCTTCTCAGCCATGTACATCACTAAGTCATGTGGCAGTCCGCTACGAGTGGTGCCACTTTGTTAAAGACTGTCGTGTCTTTTGGAGCAGCCACCTGGACTCGGATCATGCTGTTGTTTGTGCCCGTTTTGTTGTGTCATTAATCCAGAGGACATACGCTCGTAAATGCAAGATACTTAACTGGTATTCGAGCGAGCAGAGTGTAAAGAACGCTTATCAAAAGGCGTTGCTGAACAAGTTGCCCAGTTCGAGTCAGGTGAGTGTTCCTAACGACTACTGGGAACAAATCGCAGCAGCTATGAAAACATGTGAAGAGATGTTCTGATGAAGCCGTTCAGTTGCAACAGAACTGGATTTCCATCACGTCGACAAACCTCATGCACAAACGTCGTTCGACCTTACCTGGTTCTGAATTTCATGACGACCGTCGAGAACTTAAACGCAAGCTGACTAAAAGCTTGCGCAAAGACCGTGAACACTACTTGGTTGAACAGTCGAAAGAGATGGAAAGAGCCTTTTTATCTTGAATAGCAGAAGGCTTTTTTCCCTGATCCGTGGTTGTATTGGCCGTCAAGTCGGTGTAAGTGAGACCATATGTGAAAAAGTTGGTTCATATATCACCAGTCAATCCCACCGACTTGACAGGTGGGCTGAACATTTTGAAGAGCAGTTCAGCTGGCCTCAACCAGATCATGTGGACGACGGTACCCGAATGGTCAGTTGTTGCATTCCAGACGGTCCTCCGTCGGAAGCAGAAGTGGTCCTGGAGCTCAAGTTATTGTAGCGTACTAATACTCCTGGTCCAGACCTCCTCTCTCTTTCTCTTTTCAAGGATGGCGGGAAGAGGATATCGGAACTGACAAAACTCCTCCAGACGATTTGGGAGACTGAAGATGTACTTCATGATTGATGCTTATCAATAGTAATTCCCATTTTCATAAAGGTGGTTCGAAGTCCATGTGACAACCACAGAGGCATCAGTTTGGTGTCTATTGCGTCCAAGTTGCTTACTGGCCTCGTTTTACATCGTCTCAATAAGCCCAGAGAAAGCCAGATACGCGAAGAACGGGCAAGATTCCGATCCGATCGAGGATGCGTTGGCCACATTCTTACCTTGCGAGGGACCTTGGAACATCGGCACTCTTACAGACTGCCGACGTTCGCGGTCTTTTTGGATTTGAAAGCTGCTTTTGAATCGGTTGCTCGTAACGTTCTCCGGAACTGTCTTCTTTGCAAGGGAGTACCAGGTAAATACATGAATCTGTTGATATTGCTGTATGCCTACTCTGCAAACAGAGTGAGGGGTTATGGACAACTGTCTCGGGCGTTCATCACTCCTAGTGATGTTTGTCAAGGGTATCCGATTTCTCCCTTCCTGTTCAGTTGTGTCATGGACGACATTCTGGGAGGTGCGCTTGAGGAGTCCAGTGAACTTGGTGTTGAGTTTCTTCCTGGCGCTAGATTGACCGACCTGGAGACATGCAGACCATGCTAAACAAGGTGAGTGACCGGGCTGGTTTGTATAAAATGTGCTTCCCACCTTCAAGACTGGGATTTCCGCTCCTACTTTCTTTGTATCAGGTAATCCGTTTGAGACTGGACAGTTTCACATACTTGGGTAACACTATCTCGTCAGTCTGTAATATTGCTGATGAGATATCAGCGAGGATTGCAAAGGCACGAGTTGCCTTTGCCAACCTGCAATGACGTTAGGTTGTCGCTGAAAGGAAGAGTATGTAATGCTTGTGTACGTTCTGTTTTGCTTTATGGTCCGGAAACCTGGCCTGTTCGCAAGGAAGGTATCACAAGGCTTGATGTGTTTGACTATCATTGTCTCCACCATATAGCCCACATTAAATGGACTGATCGTGTGAGCAATGTGGCAGTTCGCCGGCGCGTATTCCGGAACGCTCGGGATGCGCGATCAATTGGTCAATTAATCACTGTACACAGCTTGCGATGGTTGGGTCACCTACTCTCTATGTCATCTGATCGTTTACCGTACCAGGCATTATATACTGAGGCCACCAACAGTTGAGTAAAATCGCGTGGTGGTCAAGCAACAACGTGGTCACGAAATATGAAGACCCTGACTGCTCCAATGAGCAAAATGGGTAGCTTTCGCCTGCTTTGATGAGGTCCTCGTGCTCACTCCAACCGCTGGTTAGAGACGCTATCCGAATTGGCGATGTGTCACAGTCAATGGCGTACCTGTATCCATATCATTTCTAGTTCTTCCGCTTAGACTTCTTTTACTAATTTTCAACCCTCTCAGTAGCGTTTTCTTCTAGGATACAAATATTATAAGTGCACTTTTTGGTGACGGCAGACATCCAGTCCCAGACTGGGGAGAGTACTCACTATCTCAGCCCGCCGACCTGTTCGAAGCTTGCGGATGTTGACGGCATTACTGCTTTTCGGTTGTCTTCGCTTGGCTAAATAAAATTTAAAACGAGGGGAGGGAGGAAGTGAAATTGAGTAGATTGATTTGTCGGAGTAACGATACCTTCCACGTGGTTTTTGTCGCAGGAAGATTGGGATTGTGGTATCCAGCTCTGAGCCTCTTGCTTAAAAGCGACTTTCGAATCGACCTGATATATGGTTATTTTTTTGGGCCCTGTCTGACTGCACTGTTTTGACGGTCTGTCTCACTTGACGGTGACGTTGCAGTCCATTCCGGGTGCACAGTGAATCGTGATCATCATCATAGACAGCAATATATCAGTTATTCACACGGATGCTAAACTGTTACACAATTATAAAGAAAATAACAGACCCTGTGCAGTAAAAGAAGATGAATGGCAGGTACCTAACTACTAAAACAGCTAGGTCCATATTGAAACATTCAGCATCAAAATGCCTACACCTTGCAGACAAAACCGAGCTATAAGTGCTAATGAGGCGTCATCAGCAAGATAGCTTCCTTACGGCTTTCACTGCCCCACGTCATTAGGTACACTTACTTAACAGACAACTCGGCCAAACAACGACGACAGTCAAGCCACTTGACTCGATTAGTCACCATCTCACCTAACATCTCCAGTCACCGAATCTGTGAGTCGCGAGGTCCTCAGCCCGGAAGACGAACCCGACCTACGTGACCAACCCTTTGGTGTGCGACTTCATTTCTCCACACCAGGTCATCATCTGTGCACTTCGTACCTTACGCTAGTCGGCCGCAGCGTTGGCACTGTGAATAAGTCATTGATGTCGGACCCCGAAAAAGTTTGTAGGTAGTAGATGCATTCAGTTCCAAATCAGGGTTTAGACGAGGACTACGCTGTGTGACCGCATTTAGAAGTGTGGTGGCGGTCACGGTCAGTTGTGTGACGATCAGCGTGCCCTGTGTTTAAATACATCTATTTCCCTATACTTGGCTAGCACTATCACGTCGACATGTAATATTGCCAATAAGATGTCAGTGAGAACAATAAAGGCACGTGTTGCCTTCACTAACCTGTGACCTCGAAAATATGTTCGGTTGTTGAAAAAAGGTATATAATGTTTGTGTGTGCTGTTTTTCTCTATGGTTCAGAAATGTGGCATTTTTGCTACCAGTGTATAATCGCCGCTGCGATTAACCATCGTTGGCTCCACTAGCTAACCGACATTAAGTAGAATGATCACGTGAGCAACTCAGCCGTTTGACAGCGCGTGTTTCAGACAGCTTGGGCTACTTGATCAGTTGGCCAACTTAATGAGTTGCGTAGTCTGTTATGGTTAAGTCACATATTCTGCATGTCGGCTGAGCGTTTTACGCACTGGCATTATTTAACGAAACCGTCAACAATTGAGTAAAGTCGCATTTTGGTCAAGCTACGAAGCAGTCATGTAATGTGTAAACCCTACTTATTCCGTTGAGTAAAATGGGTAGATGGTGCTGTCCGGTTGGAGTCCGCGTGATTACCCAAGTCGCTAGCTGTAAACTGTTCGAGATGACAACGTGTAGTGATCGATGACTCACTTGCATTTGTAAGGCTTCAACTTCTATCGTTTAGCCTTGTTTTATCAGTTCAAATCAATTTAGTTAACTCTTACTTTTCTAGCTTATTCCACGTTACTGTTGTGGTGAAAGGTGGTTTGAGCCGCAGTATCTTCTGACCAGGTACATGGCCGTTATGAAGGAACCATGTAATCTGTCAAGCTTGTGGAGATTACACGCCTTTTGAGTGAAGCCTTCTGAGGGATACGGCAGTATGTTTCCTGTTTTGCTGCATCATCTTACTTACTCCTAAGATCGTGTTCTGCTTTGTTAGCTAGCAGCTGTGTGCCCAAACCAAAGTGTCCAACATGAAAGCAACTTCCGCATCATTAGCTTTCTCAGTTACCCAGGCTTACTTGAGATTGGCTGCGATATCTCTTATGGACTATTTGTTCAAATGATTTTTATTGCTCTTGTGGTCTCGTCGTTAGGGGGAAACTAAAGACTGACAGCCGTTTAGTTGAAAATGAAATTTTTTGTTCTACTTGCTGCGTTCGATTACGATTTTGCGACTTCTCACTATTGTAGGTCAGCTGGCATACTTCCAGGTTGCTCACATTTAGACAGGATGACGATTAAGAATCTCAACCAATTCCTTTAGTTCAACAACATTCTGCTGTAACATCTGGAGATTGGAATGCTTTAGTTTGTAAATGTTTTTGTGAATAGAGATTTTACCTGTAACTTTTTTTTATCAGAAAAGAAAGACCCGATAATCTGTTTCAACAAACCACACCCAAACCGTAAGCTTTGAGCTATGTTAGCGACGGCGTGCCAAAAATGGGGTTTTCGCACGAATCCATTCAGTCAGAATATTGTTTCGTCAGTAAATACCGTCGAACGTATGCCCCTTTCTGATAAATACCACATGCAAAATGACACGTTTGTCTGCGTCCGACATCCGAAGCTCCTGTAATCGGACCTACTGGTCTAGCCGATAGATGTCCTTTGAGTATTCTGTGTACTGTGGAATTCGAAGTGTTGTATTTTTGAGGGAGCTGACGGATGTTCTTTTAGGGACTTTTTTGCGCGTTGCAGAACATTCATCTGTTGATGTACGCCGCTGACCACTTTTCCGAAGATCGAACTTTTTCATCAGCTTCCGAACTGGTTTACAGGTAGTCGATCACGTGCCCACACGCCTTGCATTAGATTTGCTAGTTGTCTTTTCCACATTTTCATCACAGACCGCCTAAATACAAACCAATTTAATATGCTGTTCACTTGTCAGACTATCGATAGGTCGGTCCCTCACTTGCGTTGAAGCATGTTAATGCGAACAGACCGAGCCGCATACGACTACTATTCGGCAAACTGAATTGGGAAAGATGTGACTCAACGAGAAGTCAGTCAAACAGACGAACAGATACACAGAACTAACTAGTCACCCCAGGGCCTACAATTCCAACGTGCCTTCGGTGAAATGAAAATATCGATTCTGAAGCGCTATTGGTTATTTACATGTACGGTCTGCACAGTTAGTTTCCAATCAGTCATTTGCTAATTTGTAAGTCCGTTTTGATCCTGAATGCAGCATTTTATTACTCAACGTTTGTTGAAAAAAGATGGTGATATCACAATCCGTTAGGGAAATATCACATTTTTATTTTGCCTATTTGAGTTCGCCAATGCATGCTGGTTACCAGTCCGGCGTTTCTTCTCAGGCGCTGAAACGTGTGCGCAGCCAGGTGTTATTGATTGTGGACCGTGGTGGCCAAACACTGGAATGATGGGGCCGAGCGACTTGACTGAAAATGCGCGTACACCTCATCCACCCACGGTCAACTAGTTTGGCTGTGGTTACAGCGATGTGTTGTGCTCGTTCGCCTACTAGACTCGGTTAACAAGCCTGTTCGTTTGTCTGTGTTCCGCAACCAATAGAACAACGTCAAATGTTCAGACGTGTTTCACACGCTCGAGTTACGAGTGCTAAGTAGAGTATGTCCTTTGGCTCGAACTCTCGATTTTGCTGCCGGCTATCTACTTCTGGAACGTACTGTAATTGTAGCGATACTGTTGCCAGAATGAGAACGCAATGTGTTGGAAAATGCCTTACATGCATCACTGACTGATCATTCCATACGTTGTACTACTCATAAATATAATGTGTCGTAGAGTACGTCTGCAAAACGATCATACGGAGATTTGATTGTTTATATATTGACGTGACGTTCTACCTAACTGAACCCAATCATCCGGACATTCTTAGGGACAGCATCAGTGTCCAACGTGCACGCCCTTTTCAGGGAGGGAAATGTCTGGGTAACACGTTTGTTGTCGGCGAACGATGTACTGACAGTCTATATATATATATATATATATATATATATGCATCAACTTGTATTTGAATGTAATTAAGCATAAAAGATGCAAGGCATATATATATATATGCCAATGATATTTTATGCTTAATTACATTCAAATACAAGTTGATGCATATATATATATATATATATATATATATATATATATATATATATATATA
>JTDE01000630.1:159573-170619 GCA_014338405.1 Paragonimus skrjabini miyazakii
CAGTACCTTTTGGTCAGACTCATGGCTGTTGTGATGATGATGATGATGAACTCAAGCCAAGGTGTGAGTTATCCCTTGCCGTTTTACTGAGCCATTGGCTGGTCGTCGCTACTTTTCCAATCCGGTCTCGGACTGCGCAGCTTGTCATTCAGGCACTGTGAACTACGTGTCCGAACTGATAGGTTATATGTTGGGAGATGGCAATTTGTAAGAAAGTGTTCAGATTATCGTCCTGGAAAATGTGTCGTTTTAGTTACCGGAATGATTTCATTGTTTGAATAGACCAAGTTCTGCAACGTTATGACTACCCAGCAGCATAATACCTTGTGTGAAATACACGACCGAAGTGCATACGACAGTAGAAAGTAAGGTCTCAGCAAATTGGTACAGCATATTGTCCACTTTTGTGGGGGGAAATGCGACTTTGCTCGATCTCGGGAATGACGCATCAGCTGCCCCAGTAAGTCCTGTGTTTTTTGTTTGGAGCATCAAAAAAGTGCAGTCATTCGTCACTATCGAACCTACTTGACGTCAGCGCTGTAGCTATGCGTTAGAGTAAAACGCACGAATGCAAGATATGGCCGCCGTTTCACATAAGCACATTTCATTGCCGAAAGGTCGGGGTTTCGGTTGATATAAGTTGTGGTCACGTGTGCATCAAGTTCATATCAATTTCGCGTGCTGCAGTTGAAAAGGGACTGCTGATCATCTCACATATTTATTCGTTAGCATTAACACAGCATTCCAAGTGAGCACATCTGTTCATTAACTCCAACATGTGACCTACAGAAATGGAAGCTGACACGGGTCCTTGTTGATAGTTACTTAGCGCTTTTATTTTAGGGGAACGACGTGCGTTCAACATCGAGAACTTAATATCGCCAATCTGCTTCAAATTTTTTGAGTGGTTTGTAGGTCGTTCCGGATTGTAACTATGTAACTGTTAACTGTGGAAGGTTTATCTGGGATGGGTGCAATTTATCGATTTGGTGTCGCCCCGCTTTTCATTCTCCGTCCTCATGTTAGTGGCCGGGACACCTTCGTGTGACGAGTGCCCAGGATATAGAAAATGAGAAAATCGATGGAGTGACCAGGTAGATCACGGGCGCAAACATAAAACCTTCGTTATTGAAGAGGCGTGATGGGATAAACTGGCTGTGAATATCGTACTTGTGTAGTCGGTGGCATGCACTGATGTAGATTGAAGCACAGATTTTTAAACTAGAGACCACTTTACTGAAATTTCCACTCCCTAATTAGCGAAGCAAGTTGTTACCTCAGGGTGCCGATCGATTGTATGGCCTTCGCTTATTATGTACCGCTAGGTCAACCGTTGGTAAAAATTCTATCAAGCCCTGTATGTTGATTAAAAAGGACAAGAAAACTGGACGACCCAATAAAATGCGAAAAACAGGCAACTTCGTGATTCGCATGGCGAAATCCTTGAGTTTATTCGAACCGAGGTGGTGTTGGATCACGGAGTATCACAAGCTGATAACTGACTGTCCATTGATGATCACAGAAAGCAAGAGCATAATGGAGGATGATGGTGGTTCTGCCAGTGTACGAACTGATCAGTTGCGAGAAGTGAGTTCATCTTTCTTGACGGCACCGTAAGTATTTGGAACCAAAAAGCTTACTACATAGTGGTTCTTTCTCGCTATCTTTCGGCTATTTTTGTTGGATATTTCAAATTGACGATGCCGTGGTCTATTAGTACAAGCTCGTATGAGTGCTCGATTCACCTCATTATTTTGGCTGTTTATCTTGGCGTGCTCCATATCGTGGAGACTACCTTTGTAATCACACTGACCACGTAGTTCTCAGGAATATGGAATAACAAATAATTTTGCTTATGAAATCGATGCTTTGTGGAACTTGGCAGCAGATAAAATAACATCACGGGGCTTATTCTTTTTTATGTAAGGAGTCCGTCGTAATCCTGAACGAAACTGAACAAGTTCGATATCACTGTACTGCCCTCTTTAGACAAACTGATGCTGATTACATTGCTCAATTTTTTTTACAGCCTTGCTCAGATAGGTGAAGTTATGAGGTGTGTCCGTTGGAAAAATTGGTTATTGAAGACGCGGCAAGAGTCGCTTCGGCAACTGATAGTGTAAAACGAGCGCTCGTACGTTAAAGTATGGCTAGTTGAATTTCATGAAATTCTTACATCAGATCTGAGTCTGTTGACAGATGCTATTCATCCCTGCTCATATTTTACCCATAAGTGACTTGACTAAATCTGTACATTGGTCAGCTCCTTTCAGTTCGTCTAAAGTTAGTTTAAATATTCCTTGTTCAATCAGGAGTTTTTGATTTCACTAACCGTCACGCGATGGACTTCGCGGTATGTCTGTTCGAATCCTACACCGGGCATCTCAAAGTTTTATTGGTCGCTGTTCTGCGCTCTGATTTTGCAAGTGATTAAATTCATACGATGAGGGAAGTTATGCGAACTTTTCCGGGGCGCATACCTTAGACTGTCCAGTTTAGCTTATGTACGCCGGAACGAATCGATAACACTGAGAAGGGAGTGCTTTTAGAAATGTGGCTACTTACTGTCAGTGCAATCGGCACTGCTTGAAAATACGTCTCCCCACTGCGTCTCTAGATTGTCATTAGTGATACAATTTACATTATAGTAGCTGCGGTCAACGGCGCCAACATCCTCTGTAATCAAAACTGAGCCTGACGTTGCTCCATAAGTACCTGGTAGTTCTTATTTTCTTTTTCTATACGGCATACACTTTTTCTAGCAAAACCTAGAGCAGTCACACCAACGCAGTTGAGCGTAGCACAACTCTGAGACGACCACCAATACTTGTTTCCAGCAACTGGTAACATTCTAGTGCTTAAGTGGTATCAGAATAGCGTGGATATGGAGGAGCTCAGGCTGCCTCTCTACAGTCCACGAAAGGTGCATGTGGTCCGGATCTTCAACAACATAGGAATAAGACTAACTATTCACCGACGAGGTTGCATTATTCGAACTTCCTTTGAGGATGACGTTAAAAGTAAATGTGCGCCAAACCTCAGGAATAGATGTTTCGGACCTGTCATTCTGGAAGATATCCCGCGTACCTTTTATGGCGTCTAAGTGTGGTAATACCGTGTAGTCTTATTTTTCGGGAGACTGTCCGTGGTCACTGTTCAAGCAGAACAAACTTGTGTCTTATATCATTAGTTACGATGATAGCAACTTAAACCGCGCTCGAATGGCGTCTTATGCAGTGCTTGATGTGTCGAGATCAACCACATCGGTTTCTGCGCAAACCAACTCAATATCATAGATCTCTTTGATGCCTGTCATTCGGATATGCTGAACAAGTGTCTGATAGTTGCCGAAAGACAGATGATGCCGTTTATGAGGCACGAGGAGTTCGTCGGATTATTTGGTTATTTCCAAGAGTTCCAGAACTTTTGGCGTGTGCTCCCCAGCGGTATTCTTGTCACTATTGGTGTACAGTTGGTGGTTAGTGTGAAACGGAGAAACTTTTGGCGAAACCAGCTTACTTGGATCCTCGCATAACAGTGCTTGTTTAGAGTACGCCATCGTAAGTCAGCGATCGCTGGTGCCAATGAACGTTGAGGACGCTAGCTCGAAAACCTGATTGTCCTACTACCGTCTCACCGTTTTCCTAGTGTTTTGTTTGAATATATCGACTCCATTTAGTATGGTAATGTGGACTTCCTGTGAACTATAAAACAATGACCGCGTTGAGCACAGAGCACTTTGAAGGACTGTTCTATTCGCTCATTTTTGCGCGAACTCTTGGAAATCACTGGAATTTACTGCTGCTCTCTTTCCACGCAGTCAGTCTGTATAGAGTCGGCAGTGCTTGGCTGTAGTGAACTGCTGTAATACTACTGTATTCTTTTGATCACTCTTTAGACCGTGTGTGAGCTAAAGCATTTCGTGCCTCTGCAGCCACGCTTGTACTGAAATAAATACCACCAACTCCACAGCTTACTATCAGTAGTATACCGACGATAAAATAATTCTGTCGCTTAATGGTTACGTTGGCTTGCACAAATTATTAAAGTGTCACCTATGGACTACAGGGTGAACGCAAATTGGAAATGTGTGTCGCTCTTTGGTATGCAGTTCAACTTAGGGAATTTGCAAAATGTTTGTTGCAAGTTGGGTACTTCTCGTACGCATTCTCAGCTAAATTTACTAGGTTGGGAATCGCCAGCCTTATAAAAGTACCTGAACTTCACTGAAATTGCTTGTTATTCTAATCAGTAATCGATACTGGTGTCTTACTGTCTCAGAACCCTGCGAACGCCACCAACTCCATTTCTTCCAATCGCTGATGGTGTCAATGATTAATTTTGATATTGTAAGTATGCCGTCTAGTCACCGTGTACAAGATATTCTGTTTATCTGATGGACTGCGTTATCAGCTTCCGTGTCTTCCTACGTCCTCACTGAATGTGACGTCGTCCGGTATATATATATATATATATATATATAGTTTAGTAATAGTATGTATATATATACTATTACTCTTTTCCTCACAAGATCGCGTATCTCTGTTCTAATGAATAATAAGAAACGCGCGTCTTCATTTTTTGGAGTACCCTCTCAACAACGTCAGAAACTAATAGGGCAATGCTATCCACGTAAATGAGTTCATCTGTTGACTATCTGCATATGTATATGATTGGGTACAGTCTATTTTTCAGGTGACGGTTTTAAATAATTGTAAGTCTCCGTAGAAATAATGAAAACGAAATTTCAGCGGGGGTGAATTCTCATCCTGAACTGATACAGTTACACGAAGTGAACTAACGAATTAGAGGTTATCGATCAGACTGTTTCATATAATATCCGACGTTTTGGTAACGCAGTCATTGTAAAAATTGCGCACTAAATCCTTGCTATGCTCATATAAATAATCTAAGCCATAATGACCAAAGCAACTACAAGCGAGGCCATCTTATTTCAGAACAATACCATCTACATCCTGCTTTTCCGGTTGTCTCCATTATCCGCAGCAGTACATCAAGGTTTAACATCGATGATTAGTTACCATACGATCATAAAAAAGCAACCGAATTCGTAAGGACAGAGAAAGGTGAATAAACGGAGCTTACTATACAAAGACCTGTTGTCTCAACTCTGACATTTAACATGACGAACCCGTACCTTGTAATCAAACATTCGAGTTGCGAGTGAAAGTAAGGTCGCATCCACGAGACAGCCTCCATGCGGCTTTCACTGCTTCAGTTCGTTATTTTGACCGGCTTCACAGACAGCCTATCAGAACAACGGTTATACCCAGACCATTACCGTCTCCAGCCACCGATTCTTCGAGGCAAAAGAGTCCCAGATCTGGAAACGAAGCCAACCTACCGTGGCTAACTCGATCATAATTCTCATTTCTCTGCGCCAATTCATCAGTTGTCCATCTCCAACCCTATACTAGTCGCTGGCATCATTAGCAGAGCTCTGTGCTTGATTGTCTCTAGTGACGGAATGTCAGATTTCATTATCACTTACGACGTCTGCTTGAGGAAGATATTTGTGAATCACTGTGCGTTACAGGAGGGGTGAACCTGCCCTCGTCTGTCGGCCGCTGCTCCCCAAAAACGACCCTCCACTTAACCACGTCAGACAGCCGGTGCTGACATAACCCACTACATTCCTACACGGGCACTCGTTTAGGTCGTACTGCTCTTTCCTAACTGCAGTGCACTTTGGTTGCCATGATCATATTCGTTTAGTCCATAAGCGATTTTGATTGAGACAAGGCTCACAGACTACGGAGTGTTCCGGGAAGCAGGTGCTTGGTATACTTTCTAATGGATAGGTTATCCGGCAACATGTGCTGGGGAGCACAGTCTCTGTATCTCGGCTGCTGACCGCGCCACTTGTTCAGTGATACGCGAACCGCACGGCATCAGCCTTGCATTCATCCCCGTGCGCCCGCGACTCGGTCGAGGCATGTCATACATTTTTTAATATTTATGGTCGAACTATGTTACCTCGATGATACCAAGTATCTGCCGTCAACCACCATCCGCTCTGCACCAGTGAGTAAGGGAATGTTTGATCTGGGTGACTTCAACTCACGAGCTGGGCGCGAATCAGCAGCCTGGTTGGGAGTCCTCGGACCCGATAGCATTAGCGTCGACTGGTTTATACACCCGATTCGACTGGATGCAGGCTATGACATTATGTGGACCTACCCACGAAGCGGCCGTCACAATCCGATTGACTACGCGATCATGCAACAGTGCGTCATTTGCGACCTACTTACCACGCGAGTGATGCGATAGGCTGGATGGAGCACAGATCATAGACTGATTAGGACGACGTTGTTCATTCATGTTTTGTAGGTTGTTTATTGTAGAACATCCGCACAATGACGAAACCTGGATTTCAGGAGGCTCAAGAACGGTATTTTGATATGTAATTGTTGTTCGTCTGAAAGATTGTCCCGTATCCACCACCCCCTCTAACGGTATGGGGAAACATCTCAAGGAAAATGTCTCGGCAGCGGTCATTTAGTCGATCAATATCCAGCGCCCGAAACGCCACGAACTGGCTTTACGACGGCCCCGTAGTAACCTGGAGTCTGATATGATGGGAAGATGAAATGTTTACTGCTTCCCCAATGAATCCAGACAAAGAGGACTAAAGAGCCACTTAATAAAGTGACCGCAGTCAACTCGCCGAACGGCTGGTTGTAATCAAGGACGGCTAGTGAAAAAGTCAAGGTGGATTGATGAATGGCTACGGCAACCGCCGACAACACGAGGAGTTTTATGATCCGCTCAAAGTGATTTCTGGCTTATTCGTCCAGTGCTTGGCGAGGACTCTGGCTTTCTGTCCACTAAACCGGAGGACAATCAAGCCTAGCGCATGTTTTTTTTGCAACCTACTGAATCGGTCTGCTATCGTTGATTGAATGAATAGTCTACCACAACAGAATGCGAAAGTTTAACTTGCTCCCTCTATTGATTTAAAAGAGGTATGGAAGGCTGTTGGACAACTTTTAAACGGAAAAGCTATAGATGGAGATGGGTTGCCAGAGGAACTTTTGAATCATGACATCTTAGTTTTGGGACGTGCTTTCTTCCAGTCATTCCCTCGAAAGTTCAAAGCTGTTCCGATTGTACCTCTGCCCAGGGATAAGGGCAGCAAGCAAGGCATTGACAGTTATCGGAGCGTAAATCTGCTGAGCTGAATTGGATAGGAGGAGCGATCGCGCTATACTACTCTAGAGTGGTGGATGAAAAAGCCAGAGGTGCGAGTATTCTAACACTCGATGGAATACCTCAGCGCGGTATTGAGGTATGTCCAAAAGCCCATGGCAAGCGGATCGCGGACCGCACGGACGACTGGACGAGCCATTGCCCAACGAAATCGGATCGACGGATGAGACACGGCAAGCAAAATGAGTTAGGTGGCCAGATCGAAGACGCGATCAGCCCAACACTCGGTAGAATATTTGGACACGGCTATGAGATATGACCAAAGCCTACGGCGGGTAAATTGTGGACAACACGGATGGCCCGATAAGCTGTCGCCCAACGAGATCGGATCAACGGACTAGGGATGGCAGGCAAAAAACCGACGGAAGACGTCAGTCACATACACAAACCGGGTAGAAGTGCACAATATGTATGAGTGGAAACCGCCTGAGTGTTGTGGATCGGAATTCTGGTTCATAAACGCGAGCATATGGGAAGGAGTGCGCTTGACGATTAAGATTGTGTTTTATTGAACGACTTTTGCTAAACTAGGAAGAATCCTGCTGAATCGACTCACTTTGGAAGTTTGGGAGACCAATGTTTCCGAGGAACAGTGTGGATTTTACGCGAGTCGCAGTACGACATGGTTTTCACTGCTTAACAGATCCAGGAGAAGTACTGTCAGCTCAGCTAACCGCTGTGTGCCCTCATCGTGGATTTCACCAGTGTTTGGTTTCGTGAGGCATTGTGGACGGTATTCGATAAGTTTGGATGTTCAAGTGAGTTAATTGATTTAATTGAATGTTGCATCTGGGTATGAAAGTGAAGATAGAACGTGGGAATCAAACTCTGATGATTTTGACAACTTTATTTAGATTGTATCTGATCATAATACTAACAGTTACTGTTCAGAACTATGAAAACAGTGTTTAGGCTGTATACCATTCGCATGGCCGTTTGCAGAATATTCGACTTTTCGATACTGCCAGTCGGCTACGTAATTCAACAATGTGCATGCTGTTGTGTACACATGACGGTGCGCTGTTTTCACACTTCGAGGATAAACTACACCGGCTAGCCACGGTTTTTGCGACCACTACATCCAAACTTGATTTGCATATCAACACCGGCAGGGCGTTTTATTTCTTTCAGCAGTTTCTGGTCGGAGGTAATATATTAACACGTAGAATGCTATCAATGGCGATATCGTGGTTGGTGACAGGGACTTCTGCCGCTTGGGTGGCAATTTGCCGACATACCTACTCGTGGACTGTGAGTTGCGAGCTCGTGTGGTGAAGGCTAACGATGTTTTCGGACGTCTTGAAAGATGTATCTTGAAAAACCACAGCCTAAGGATGGCCACTAAGCTGCTTGTCCACCACTCAATGGTGCTGTCTGCACTACTGTACAGCAGTGAAACTTGGACATTGTATCAACCAACTACGCGCTACCTGAGCCGTTTTCATGTGCAATGTCTAAGACGGATTTTGGGTGTTCAGATATAATTCTGAACACTGAGGTAATCAGACGAACGGATACGGACGGGATGGAAGCCATGATGATGTTCAGTCAAATTCGTTGGCTAGGAAACGTCTGCAGGATGAGCGACGAACAGAATCCAAATACTGCTACCGTACAGATAAGTGAAAACAGATAAGCAGTTTCTTGGTGTTCAGAAACTAGGATATTAGGATGTTATCCGAGGAAGTCTTTAGCGTTTTGATATTGATTTTGGATCTTGGGAGAATGTCGGGGAATCCAATTTCTCAGTCCAAAACCACCTTCTTCCTCGAGAAAACGACTTTACGCAATCAGGATGAGCGTAAGCGTCTTGAACAGTAGTGAGGTAACCTTCACTATTTTTACCTGTTCGATCTTTAGCCCTCTATGCTCATTGGTGACTTAGTGACTTTAACTACTATGTTTGGTAACTGTCCTTCGGTCTTCTGATTCGATAATGTTCGTAGGTCGTTATGCACCATAAAAAATATCTTGTCATTTTCTCCTTCAGGCACACGTTTCTGGAGCGAGGCAAAGTTACTTTTTGCACCCGTCTTCTGGTTTGTCTTGAGAGCAATCAGAGGAGACAGTCGTGTTATCCTCTGGACGGAAATTTCCTGTTTTCTTCCTTACGAGGAGAAGAATTCGGTTTCTGTCAAGCACATTACTATTCCGTGAACAAACCAGCTTGTTGTTTTTAGGGAGGTTACAACAGACGGTCTGACGAAATATGATCCGGACGGACGTCCGAAGGTTTATTGGACAAAAATGGCTGGACCGTGAATTGGTGCGCACGGCACACAAAGGAACAATTGGTGCCATAAGTATTGGTGACATTATTGTATAGCGTTGCGGTGAATATGACGACAAATACCCTGGTCCTCTCGGATTATTAGGTCATCAACGTACTCATAGTGGACTCTCGGCGAGGATCCGACGAGTACGTTAGGCCTAGGTAGGATGTGCCGGTTACATCCTTCTTTCGTTCATCTTAACCAACGACCGCCATCGTTTGGTATATTAATCGCCACTCTTTTCAGAATCTTGTGCTATGGTGGCCTTCAACCCATCCTTTCCTTCGATTTTGTTGGTGTATGATGAATGTTTTTTGGTATAACCTTACATTTTTGCTTCTCTTCTTCCCCCTGTCTAGAATAAAATAATATGCACTTATGTATTAAACTACTCCTTGCCTTGTTTTTAATATTTTTCTTCTCAGGTTAAATCTTACCATTGGAACCTCTATTTTTTGTTTCTGAGTGATCGAGGTTTCACCTCTCTACTAGTCTGCCTTCAGGCTATCTAGCATTGGTCGGCTGAACTACAACAGCCTCTACTCGCATTCCCTTTGGTCTTCTGCCTTTGAGTTTACACCGGATATGCGGTATGTGAGTGAAATCACGCATGGTGCAGCGCAAACCATTTATGGTAAGCATTATACACAAGCCTCCTTTGGCTACGGCCACTGTGACAGGCTAGTCTGAAACTTAGTACTTCCGAACCATAAACGGAACGGATATGGGAAAACATACTGTGCGTTGTGCTGATACTTATTGTTATGTAATTTCTTGGTTAAGCCACAAAGAGTTAAAAACCAAAAAAGTTATCGGTTTCGGAACGTCTCGACCCTCTCGGAGAGCCTTTATCAAGTGATTTAAATCAGAAAATTTACAATGTACAAGCTTCAAATGAGGCAGTCATCAACTGGCACGTGTTTGTGTGTTTTACCTGCGGTGTGTAGACAGGCTGCCGATAGGATGTATGGGTTCACGGTTCACCTGAGGTCACCAAATGACGATTTCAGGTGCAAATAAGCATGGGGTACAGAAGGAATACATCAAAGGACTTTAGACGGGTCCTTGATCAGTTCACTACCAGAGTGACATTTAAAGCCACCAACACATTGTGGAATAAGTTGGTTCGCT
Organism: Paragonimus skrjabini miyazakii; assembly: GCA_014338405.1. Lineage (NCBI taxonomy): Eukaryota > Metazoa > Platyhelminthes > Trematoda > Plagiorchiida > Troglotrematidae > Paragonimus > Paragonimus skrjabini miyazakii. The sequence goes on from JTDE01000630.1 coordinate 170,208, forward strand.
ATCACAACAAGACTGAACCCTGACGCGATGTGACGACTTGCGCATCACGGTGACCTGTTGGGCTGAACTGGACGGTGTGGCCACCACACCGATAGAGTCACTCATGCCAGGTAGGCCAGTAGGTAGAGCCCTGAAAAACCAGTCTCCTGGTCCTCCAGGTAAAGAGATGGAAGAAGGTTGGTATTTTTTTCCGCAAAATGTACCAGTTCTGGTACACTGCCACCTTTCGGTATAAGCTTTTGAGCCAAAGGCTTTGGTTGAGAACCCTAATCGTTCGCCTGTCTAGGTCTGGGCGCCCTGGCAGTATATCATCCTACACACAACCATGAATAGTCTCAACACAAGTAATTCCATACTGCATCGGCCGTCTAGCAGTATAAACCGGGTCGCCTTATCTGCTACATACAGCAGG
>JTDE01000630.1:172030-203580 GCA_014338405.1 Paragonimus skrjabini miyazakii
AGTGTAGCTATCAGCGAGACAGATAGCACACTAACTTATAATAAGTCCAGAAGGTTGGAACGCTGGGCGGAACACTTTGAGGGTCAATTTAGCTGGCCTCCTGCTTCTACCTTGCTGCCTTCACAAACTTCTGATGTAATGCCCTGGTCGGTAGATTTAGAACCACCCACTGAGACTGAGGTTCGCAATTGCATCTCGGCTCTCAATCGTAATAAGGCTGCCGGTCCAGATGATCTCGTGCCGGCACTTTTTAAAGAAGGTGAGAAGGTGTTAGTTGAGGCTTTGACTCAGTTGTTTCAACTTGTGTACATGACAGAGACCATCCCTCCGTGCTGGGGTCACGCGATAATAGTTCCTATATTCAACAAAGGTATAAGGAGCTCTTGCGAAAACCACAGGGGAATTAGTTTGACCCCAGTCATTTCTAGGGTTCTGGCATCCATTATACCTTGTCGACTCACTGCAGTTCAGGAGTTAAACATTAGAGAAGAACAGGCAGATTTTCGTCTTAGTAGGGGATGTATAGATCACATCTTTACCCCTCGTCAGATTTTGGAGCAGCGTCATGTATATCGCGGGCTAACAATCGCCGTATTTCTCGGCTATAAAGGTGCGTTCGATTCGGTGGATCGATCTACACTTGTAGAGTCGCTTAAACGCCGGGGTTTACCGACCAAGTATGTGAACATACTGTCGGCGCTTTACTTCCATACTTCTGCTCAGGTTAGGGTTTACGGTGAGCTGTTTGACAGTTTCAGCACCAGGAGCGGCGTTCCTCAGAGCTATCTCCTTTCACCATTTTTGTTTAATTTCGTCGTGGACGAAATAATGGAGGATTGTCTCTGGCAGTCACAAGATGCCGGTGTGGATCTCCTACGTGGTGGAATGCGGACTGATCTTGATTATGCTGACGATAAGGTGTTGCTGTTTGACAACTTTTGAGCAGCACGAGCAACGCTAAACGCTATTTCACATTCTTCTAAGTACTTCGGAATGCGTTTTGCAACCGCAAAATGCTTCTGCAAGATTGCCGTGATGATGTAGATGTATCGTTGGATAATGAAGCCATGGAGGTTGTTGACCGATTTGTATACCTGTGAAGCTGCATCAGCGGCGGCAACGCATATGTGAGGGAGTAAATAGAAGCGTGTATTTCCAAGGCTAGAACGGTGTTCGCCAATCTGACACACCTATGGCGACAGAGCGGTATTTCTCTGAAGTTTACGGGTCGCTTATATCAAACAACAGTGAGGACTATTAGTTTAGGGCAGCGAAACATGGCCCCTCAGGGTAGAAAACGTGAACCGGTTTCAGGTATTCGACCACTGATGTCTGTGGTCAGTCGCTCGTATCGAGTGGCACCAATGAGTAAGCAACGAGGAGGTTAAGAAGCGCGTGTTTGGCGCTGATTGTCAAACGAGTTCTTTTGTTCAATTCTCACACTTGCACAAATTTAGATGGTCAGGTCATGTACCAATAATGCCAGCTAGTCGTTTGCCACACCGAGCATTGTTTGCCGACGCTACGATCGATTGGCGCGAGGTGGACAGATGATGACCTGGCGTAGACAAATGAAATCGTTCACGGAGGGGTTGGCTACTGTAGATCGGGTTCGTCTCCCGGGCAGGAGCCCTCGTGACTCACAGAGTCGGTGGCTTGAGACTTTAGGTGAGATGGCGATTAACCAAGCTCAGTGGCATGAATGTTGTCGTTGTTTGGCCGAGTTGTCTGTGAAATGAGTGCACTTAACGATGCAGGGCAGTGAGAGCCGTAAGGAAGCTGTCTTGCTGATGACGCCTTACTTTCACTTACAGCTCGGTTGTTTGTTTGCAAGGTGTAGGCGCCTTGATGTTGTATATGTGAATGTGGACGTAGCTATTTTCCAGTGGCTAGGTCCCCTTCCCTTTTTTCCTTCTCTCTTCCTATACAGGGTTTGTCTTTTCTTCTTCGTGGTTGTGTGGCAGTTAAGCATCAGTGTGAACCACTGATGTATTGCTGTCTATGATGATGATGATAGTTCACTTAAAAGAATTAAATATAAGGATTGTCAGGCTTCATACATTGGACAGACCGCCCGGTAGCTGGAAGTACGCACCAAAGAACACGTAAGATGTAATAAGAAACCTCCTACCGACCCTCAGCAACTCTGGAAATTAGAACACGATTCAGCCGTTGCAGCACACGCGATCCTCAACCAACATCAAGTTGACTTCGACCATCCGACAGTGCTTAGAAGTGGTTTCCGTAACCACAAAGAATGCTTTCAGGCAGAAGCCTTGCTGATCGCTAATACACCACAGGCGGTGAATCGATCCGATGGCTTGGAATTGTCAGTTGTTTGGCACGATTTATTGGGTGAACAACAGTGACACCATGTAGAAGAGGTTTGCGGCATTCTTGTCAGCCACCATTATCCCAGACAGTTTACATACATGCAGATTAAACACATACAGACCTACATCGCACACACACGTGCACACATTAACTTTCTATGCTTATTCGCACCTGAAATCGTCATTCGGTGACCTCAGGTGAACCGTGAACCCATACATCCTATCGGCAGCCTGTCTACACACCGCAGGTAAAACACACAAACACGTGCCAGTTGATGACTGCCTCATTTGAAGCTTGTACATTGTAAATTTTCTGATTTAAATCACTTGATAAAGGCTCTCCGAGAGGGTCGAGACGTTCCGAAACCGATAACTTTTTTGGTTTTTAACTCTTTGTGGCTTAACCAAGAAATTACTTAATAATCCGGAACAGATGCTACCAACCGCTGTGCCGTGTCCGCCTCAGATCCTTTACAACTCTTGCAGCATAAAATCAGGATTCAGTGCCAGAGTTTTAGTAGTATGTCAGCTCGATGCAAAATCGGTTGCAGCACAGGCCTATTGATCGGTAAGCACAGGAAGAACACTGAAACCGATTCGGAAGCTCAACATTCATTGCGAGTAGTTTGCGGTAGACCGTAAGAGGCTGAGAAACTGAGACAATTCAAATGGGATTACTGAGCTGACTAACCATGGATTTTCACAAGGTGAGGAAGAGGGTCAAGTGGGAACGGGATTATACACGAAATGCTGGTTGTCTCTAACGTTATTCCACGCAACAGCTACCGTCTAAGCTACATCTAGGAGAGTAAGCTGGCACTATATATCAACAGCAGTGAGGTCAGCATATACTATGTTCACATCTAAGGCATCAGTCAGATGAGATGTATTTTTGTTGTAGAAATACTCTGTTTTTAATAATAGCTTGGTCCATTGGTTAAATCAACCAACTTGTGACTGACGGTAATGCGTAGATATGAACGCTGTGTGTGAAAAGTTGTATCAAGATCAAACGATGTTGTTCACTACTATCTCGGTGTGTGAGATTTTCGACTACGCTGAGTACATCTGCCGCCATGCGTACTCGGTTGCATGTGGTAGAAGAAATTCGGTTCCGTGTAATCGGATCGTGCATTATGTAATTTTTGACATCCGTCCGTCGTTTGTTTCTCCAGCCGATTTCTGATTTAGTATGACACCTCAGCGTGATGTTCACCAGTGGGACTCCCTAATGGTGTCCGATGCCCGACAACCGAGCATATTTCGGAATAGACGGTCCATGGTTTAATTTCCATTGGTTGTCTCGGTTCGCTGCCAGGAACCCGCACACATTCGCGTACGTGGCACGAATCTGGGTGTAGTTTTCATGAAAAACGGTCACATTGGGTGCCTGCGGTACAGGTACAATGGCTGAACTTACATGATTGTGCTCGTACCAACTGACCATGATGCAAAATTGCCCGTCAAAACTGAAAGACAACGGAATTTTTGATTGAAGTAACGTTTGATCACATAGTTATTCATCAACAGAATGTAATACTGATACCCATTATTTTTCGTATACGACTGTAGATGTTCCATTGTCAAGATCACTATAGATGCATACCTGATCCTTCGGTTTCGACGAAAAAAGTATTAAATAACGTTTCCAAATAAAAATGTAAATATGAATTGTTAAACCAAAGGACAAATTCACGATGCGTGCGCGTTATTTCGTTCCAGATTTTCCTTTTTTTCAATTACCACCTTCTGTTCGCATTAGTTAATCAAGTCGTGAGTTGGGTCATACAAACGGAATGCGTCCTTACGCCTAGAACCGTCAGTGTGGTTTGACCAGGTAGGTATAGCCACTGTATGAAGTTTTCACTACCCATTTTCAACTTTGAGAACTATGGCTTGCGCTGCCGTTGGTCTTGTCAGTAGTTCATCAAATAGCAGAGTAATGAATAAGCACAGGTGTACAGAATGACAAAAAAACTAAAATAATAATGCGACTCCACAAAGAAGAGCCTGCAACCTTGAATACACAAACTCACCTTCGACAACAGTACCGGTGCGTTTCCAACCAACAGTGTGGATGATCACGAACGTCGCAAACGGGCAGACGGCACCCACCGACGGCGCTCAGCGGGGCGATCAAAATTTTAATAGCCCGTAATAGCGTTATCGCCGGGCGATTTTTTCCAATCATCAGTAATCACACTGGATAATGCGTTGTGCGGTAGACACGTCGTCGGCATACAGAGCACATGACCCAACCGGTGTTGATCGCTTACTTTTACTTCATTGGTTATCAATCGCGGACTGGTTAATTTCCTACATATGCGTTACACAATCAGCGGTGTTCGAACGACGAGAGTATGCAAATATCTTCCACAGGAATGAGCCAGGCCTCTAATCCATGGAGGAAAAACTCAGCACACGCACTACACCTTGAACGCGAAAAGTGCTTACCATAATGACCAGCCGTAACATTTGATCGGCTCAACGTGGCCTGCATGTTTGCTTCAGAACTGGGTAGAGCAGTATCGTCCACATGCGTCTTATCAGTCAGCTTACTACTTGGCGAAAGCTCCACTCTGAGACCTTCGGAACATCCGACAGAAATCGCGTTATATTGATTTACCTCCTCCTTCTCGTAAAAGACAGCCTACATCAATGTAACTACGAGGAAACAGCAACTACTAGCGCACATATTTGCTAGCGGTGTTCGCTATTCGCGTGGTCACTATTGTATTATTTGTGGACCATCTTTTAGACTGTTTCCACACCGTGCCTAAATTTACGCGACAGACATGAATAATGTCAGTAGGACCTAAATTACGGACAAAGAGCAAGCAGCTGTAAGCCCTTGATCAGGATGAAACCAGACGACCATTGACCTAATTGGCGGACAGACAAGTGGAACAGAATTAAAACAGATCACTAGCTTGGATGTTTTCATGTCTTGATTCCTTGGTTTAGAGTATTCTTTCTTTAAAATGTATGCCGTTCATGCTAATTTGCTGTTTGATTACCTTTAGAATGGTCAAGTAGTCACTTTATCTCATTTTATTTTTAATCTTGTACAACTGTTTGATCCCCGAATTTCATTGACTGAATATCAGCAACCTCTAGATAATATACAGAGATGAGTTTTTCTAACTAGTGTCTTCATAATGGCAACTCAGTTAACAACCGAGAAAGACTACAAGTGGATACTCAGGTTGATGTATTGGACGAGCTGTGACTTCACACCGTCTCTTTATGCCCGAAAAACACTTAAACCTAACAGTTCTACTGTACATGTGATGCTGAAACAGAAGAAGTAAAAGAATCGGTCCATTGGTGAAGGTCACATGTATTCTCGAGTATTTTCTTATGGGCACTGAATCGTGGTGGACTACCGAAAGAGGTACAAGAAAGATCGCTAGAACAGAATGTTGACTTGTTTTAGTGGATTTTGTTTAAAACTCGATTTATTATGTATTATCAGACCAAAATACTTACATCGGTCTGCACAAAACAGACTCACAAGAAGAAGTTTCATTTTGTGCTAAAAGTACTGGTGGTGTTGATAACGCTGGTGGCATGCTCAAGTTTTGCAGTGTAATGTGTATTTCCATGTAATGAATAATAACATTTTGGCCACCTTGACTTCTTACTTGCATTTCATAACAGCTCTAGGCCAACATTGGTTTCGAATTAAGGTTGTGCTTTCTCTAGTGAAACTGGAGAGGTGATACTGATTAGTGTTTGGGCTTTCAGGATATAACCGGTCAGCATTCGTCCATATTTTGAACAGATAGAGGAGAAATACCAGACACATTGCTGCCGTAATGTAACATACGTTCGAAACCAACAAGCGTGCATGGGTTGAAGTTGAATTGTGTTACAAGGCGTGCTGCCGTGTTGTTGAAGTCGTTTTAGTTTTCGTCCGTGTAAGTCGTATGCATGGCTTACTGGACCTTTGGCTCATGCTTGTTTCTTGCTGTTTCCTTTGTTGTTGGAACTCCTACTTCGGAAGAACGCTGTCCCTCGGTGTCTCCACATAGCTCCAGAGTTGGTCCGTAAGTGTAACGGACAGTCAGAGTGTAAACGGCTGGCTTGCATTTTACAGTAGCATGACCAACATATACTATTCATGGTTCATGCCACCTGGATTTAGCTAACTGGATGCTCGTCAGACAGTATGAATGCTACGGACCTCTATGTGAAAACTTTACTATTAGTAAGCCATAGTTTCGTTTATCCATTTTATCGAGTGACCATTGCTATTCACGTTACTTAGTGTTGAACTGTTAATCAATGCTTGTACAAGATTGACGGTATAGTCTTTTAGCTGTTTAACACAAAGCACACGTTGCGGGAAATTTGGTCCTCAAAGGTTGATAACCTGTTTATAACAATTTCAGACTATGTTTTTGTGAAAAAGAATTTATATTGATTGATTGATTCTTTAACATTAACTATCTATTAAAACCCCTGAAATGACTGCGGATTTAAATACTGTCCTACCGTCGTTTACATAAGCGGAAACAACATGCGACCAATTGCGCACACAACATTGAGTGAGAACCAAGTATAAATAAATTTTTATGCACTAATTCTTATTTCCTTGCAGTCTTGTTATCTATATCTTCTACATCATGAAGATACCTTCAATCGGCACATTTTATCGTTATCATATGGTAGTTATTTTCTCTCCTGCGTAATGCAAGTGCACCGTTGCTGATTGTCCTGATAAATGAGCTGTGATTGAGAAACATCTCATTGAGCTTGCTTGAAACATTTCTGTCCTGAATAGCTAGCAATGCGTCAATAATTGAATGAAAACAATTATTTATGCATTCTGGAGATAAATGTTCGCCCATGGTTACCAGTCTGTAATTTATCGATCAAATTAACTCGATCATCCCACCGATAGAAGCGTTACAACCAATGATTTACTACATCTATTGTTCACTTGACGAACTAGTGAAACGTTGATTTATCCAGTTTGTCGTACTCATCGATTCACAGAAATCACGTTAGATCGCTTAGAATGCATTGTTTTACAAATGCACATCGGGCTGCCGTCCCAAGGCCTACGGGGCTTAGACCCAACGCTAAACAGTCGGAATCGAAGAGATATTTGGTGTAAAAGAGTTCTGGTCAATACAACTCTTTGCAGAAGTGAGCGAATTTAGTACCAGCTACCGTATGTTCAAAACTTTGGTCCTACGATCAGCTGATCCAGTATTTACCAACCCAGCGCGCGCACGCGCACCTGAGTCAGTTGAGGGTAGTAATGATACACGACTACAACCTGACTTGCTACTATCTGTGCCAGCCGTTATGGTAGGATGACCCAGTTGTTAGCCAAGCGGTCTTCGATAAGTGTTTGAAAAGGTGATTGTTGCTGCAATGCCTAACCCACCGATCAATAATTCCTGACAGCCTTGCTCAGGTGCCGAAACTTTTTCACGTCTGCGGCGGTAACACACTATCAGACAAGCAATAACGGCGGGCTAACGGAACGCAGGAGGACTGAGTATAGAACACGGCAGTGACCGGTTGTTATTTATTGTAGATGCTGTGGAAGTGTAGGCAAGACCTTGTCGGCAGTAATTGGGTTGTCATCGTGGATAGCAATACGCCAGTGATCGATAATGTTGTTTAACCAACATGCACACATGGTAGGAACAAACCCTAGTTTAATAATAGTAGAAAGTAGGGGGATGGGGTTTATTTCTTAAGACCATTGTTCCGGTTCAACCAATAACCGTTAAAGTGTCTACATCTTGCAACCGAGTTGAAACCATGTGACGGCAAGACGGTATCTTCCTCGCGGTTTTCATTTCACTGCCTTACTAACTGTTACTTCGCAAACAACTCCATCAACCAGCATTGGAATCAGCGAACCCGATTAGTCACCAAACAGCGTAATGTTTTCATCCGCTGGGGATTAGGAAGGTTCATGAGGCGCCAGCTCAGTAGACGATGTACTTCTTTCAGTTTAATAGTGACTACTTTTATTTTCCTTTGCCTGACCATCGATTGGCCACCTCGTGTTTTATGCCAGTGAGCTAAGGGGCGCATAACGTGGAAAGTCGGCACTTTTAGCGTCTAAACCAACGGTTTTGAACTGTGCACTGTCAAATTTTAAGTGAGTGTGGTTGATTGATTAGCACTGACCGAATATCGTTTTCTGCACTCCCGTTTATCTAAACACTGATGACATCCAGTGCGTGCTGCCGAACGCAGTCTCTTATACACTTTATATCGCACTGTTAGGGGCCGTGTTTCGTGAAGTGAAACTGTGGTCTTTTGTAGTGCGACATAAAATTGGACAAGTAACATTGGATAGCTGGCTCGGATTTGACGTAAGAAGACACGGCTATCACTCGCAATTAGCTGCACTTTTGCATGTGTAGTGGTTGAATATTCACTCACCAGAGTGAAGTTGCTACTGCTGCGTACTTTTCACTTCCTATCGATTACGCCACTTTGTTAAACACCACTCGTTTAACCAGTCACCGTTTCATCTGACTCAGTGCACTTTCATCTAACTCGACGTATCGACTGTCAAAACCCAAAATTTGGCTGTTAGTTGCATTGTGAATGGTGGACTAATAGATCATGATATCGTCATGGAAAGTTAGGCACAAGTGTATGCGTTTTGGAACTCAAGAATGCGAGTGTCAACGGTCGCACATGATTGCAAATATACAAGCCAATGTTCATCCAATCCATGCATTAACTGATTCTCGGTTAGTTAGAAGGAGCGCACTGGTCTTTCTGGATCCCTCCGTCAGAGATTTGATCTTCAAGGACTTACTACATAAACATTTGCATAATTTTTCCAGTCGGCCCCTTTTCTAAAGGGACGATCAATTGTGGGTGATGTTCAATCTATATGAAAATCAAAAGCTCCTACTACTCATCAGTAATTTGCATAAATGTTGTCCGTCCAGACTAAGTAGACATTTCAATACGTTAGCGTGTGGACCGACTAGCAAAACACTGTATGGCAGTCGAAATCGTCATTCGGTAGAAACACAATCCGTTCTAGGGAGCGCTCATAAAGCACATTTTACTTATCTATCGTTCAACCGTATACATGCTATGGAGCGCAACTGCTAAAGATGCAAGCACAGGGGATCAAGCAATGTCGATCGATCTAGCTTGGGGGATATCATCATCTGCGGGATTGCGTATAATCTACGGACAAAGTCAAACGTCAGCCGTTTGAGGCGAGGCTGGACTAATTCGGCCTACACTGCCTGAGGCAGACTCAGCATCGAGTGGATCAGTCTATAATATTCCGACAAATCAGTCATAACATAGTGCGATCGGGCCGCTTTATGCTTCAACTCTATGTGAACTGTTTTTTCTCGTTTGCTCCCCATCGCCCCCATAACCTGATTCGTTCTAACACCACGACCATCATACAAAATATTCGTCCCGTCTGATTTACTCCATGCCCTGACCGTGTTGTACAGTAACTGCTATACATACTTGGGATTTTTGGTCTGTTTCCAACAGGCATTGGTATTCACGTCTTCTCGTTCCCGGATTAGAATTCAAGCTACACGACTGATAGTGTAATAGGAGGGATGATCCATTAGCAAAGTTGTTAGGATATGATGTTCAGTCGGACGGAACGTTGACAAATGCGCGGGGTTCATGGGAAAATCAGTTGGTGAAAAACTAAATAGCTTTCAGCATGGGTCATCCAGGCAACAGAACGATATTCTGGTGCGTGTGCAACGAATCGAAAGCGAGGCCGATGTTGTTTTCCATTTCAGGTCGAAGCCGGTTAACTGTTGTTTTCTGGTATTAGCCGTCTGCTCTATTCACTAATGCGCGTATTGGGTCTATGTGGGCTGAAGATTGTAGTTGATCCTGTCCGTTTTTGTACAATAGTGCAAATGTGACCTTTAAATATAGTTGAAACAACATTTTCATGCAACGAATTTCTCAGTTTTCTGAACTTCACTTTCCAGTCTTCAGCTGAATTCTGTTAAACTGAAATACTCCTTTAAGGGTACGAAACGCATCACCAATGCTTGGGAGAAATAAGAAATATTAGAAGAATTTGTGCTTCTCAAAAACGGTCAGCCGTATGTATTTTGCTGAGAGCATAGTCCAGGCCGACCATTTTTTCACCAGAAAGGGAGTCAATTCATGGATCCTGTTAGTAACTCAAACTATTCTCTATTATATCGTCTATGACGAGTTTAAACAAAATCGATTACAGTCGACAAACTTGATGGACATTACCTGTGGTGCAAAATGTAGTTGACAGTTCCCAGTAAACCCCAGTATGGGCTAATACATTATAATATAGCTCTTGTAATATATCTTTATACTTGATTTCTATGTTTAACCACATCAGCCGACCGAGTCTATCGCATGCTTACAGTTGTGACTTGTAGTGATTGTTGATCAGCGGTACGCATGATACTCACAGAATTTGTCGAAAATTAATTGCATGAGCTACATTCCCTCGCAACAGATAGAAACTTACCTGTTCTTCCCTCGTCTACTTTCCGACTTCCGGGAGTCGATAATCTCTGAGGAATAGAAACACCTTAGTTGTGACACGAATTGGGCTAATTCTATTGTAGCTGTTTCAGGCGTTTGACTCCTTTCTTACACATGAAAACTACAGTGTGCTCGTTTCAGTTAGAAGGGTTTCTCTTGTTCGGACCAGGTGGATAAGATCCGCTGTATTATCCATTGATGTCTCACCATCTTCTATGAATGACGGAGTGAGAGATTGACCAGATCTAAATCGTCTCAAGGCTATAATGTATTCGCGGATTTCGGTTTGAAAGGATGGTTCTTGGCTGACATCAGCACATAACCCCAAAAGTATGTGCAGGTAATAAACGGAGGTGAAGACTTATTGAAATGCTCATCGAAGTATCCTATCCAATAGGTCAGCTTCCTTAATATCAATCTAATTAATTTCACTAATGAGTGACCTTCGGCGAATATATACTGAGGTAGTTTGCCGGTGAAAAAACAGCGATTTCTTCAGTTTCTCTTCTGTTAGCCATATTTCCAGGCCTGTGACCAGGCTACCTCCGACATGTTTTCTGACTTTCTTCCCCCAACTTCTCGTGAAACCTGTCGGCCAGGAGTCCTCGCCTGGCATCTAATAACCCTGAAAGCGTCCCTCCGATCAAATGTTCATTATATCTACGAGTCATTACGCGATAATTAATAGAACCTGCTTTTGCTGTGTATGTGACCCAGTATGAGTTGATTTTTCGACTGATTGGTGTCATACAAGACTTCCGATGAGTAAATTTTTCATATGCTATTGTACTGAGTGTCAACATGCTTGTGCATTAGGATGTCTATATCGGAATACTACACGCCGCAGTGGTGGTAAGTTTGAGAAGATCAATCAAATTCAGTGGTAAATCACTAAAAGTCCCATAACAACCTTCGGAGCTGTCAGGTAGTCCAAAGAAAACGATGTAAAGTTGCGCTGATTGTGAACTAATGATGCTTTCATCCATTGTCCGGCATCACACCTTGTGAACCTAGACCTCAATGGACGATGCTGAAGGGTGAAAATAGACATCGTCACTCCCTTGACGAACATCAGCGCAAATGCCGTCACAGTATGTCCTAGTTATTACCGTGCGTATGTACACTACTCAACTCGTTCGAATATATGGCAGAATTGTGAGTCGAGTGTATGGTACCGGAGAGACACGCACATTCTCTGTGTACCTAGTAACAGACAGTAGATCAAGTCTATGGGTAGAAGATTGGATTCAAGTATCCTGGTGTGATGAACACCGTGAAGATAGTGCTCACCAATCTCGTGTTGGAAATTCTTGACCGTTCCTCTGAAGTCTTCGAAGAGAAGTTAGGAATGTTGGCAGATTTTCAAACCACTGTGCTGTTATGAGGCGACGTCCAACCGAATCTTTTCCAAGCATGCAACTTGCCGTTTGTAGTGAAGCCAAAGACAAGAACAGTTAGCTCGCTTAAAAGCCGACTGTACGAACCCTCCATGAATCATTCTGATTGGGGGACTCCGGTTTTTCTCGATACCAAATCTGAAGGCTAGGTGTGTGTTCGCGACAAGCACAAGATTGTCGTAAATTGTCTTTATTCTAGATGAATACAGTTTGCCTCGCGTATAAGAGTTTTATTCAAATCCAGGAGGCAATCAAAAATCTACGAAACTGCATTTGAATCATACTTACTCCCGGGTTATCACTTGATGAATAATGGCATGCACTCACTGGGATCGCGATCTACAGGCGTTTATTCTAACATCATCGATTGTCTATTGGCATCAACGCCGCTTCTAATATCTTCCAACAGATTATTGGCAATATTATGAGAGCTGTGCCACCGCCATGTACGTACTTCGATGATATACCATTTTTCAGATGTACATTTCATGAATTATTTATATATGACGTTTTAACTAGTGCCGTTTTATGTCACTGAATTAACTCTGATCTCACACTTCTGACAATCAGTTGAATGCATATCTTCGCTACAGTCGATCACAATGTGAGCAGAATTAAGACGGATACAATGTCAAACGTGACAATGTGGCACGGTTTCGATCACATTGTCTAATCGTTTAACCTATCCCAACATTCTCCTAGTCAGTTTGTTCCATTTCTATTACCCTCTCAATAGTCTAATCAGTTTCGCTTCTAGCTTTTTGGTTCTCAAGTATTTGCGGTTAAAAGCTTACTGAATTTGGTTTTCTTTAGTGAGCCTGATCCAGTCAGTCTGAAACCAGATTCCGACAAAGCCTATTCCTCTTTCCACCCTTAACTTCCGTCATACACCGATCGACCACCATGCTTCGACCGGTAAGTTACTATCGTCGTCAAACTACACACCCGAACTTCTTTCCAAACTCGTATTTTTCCATACACATACACACAATCCGTGGCCCTTCCTGCTTTGGATGTCAAACGTCGCAAACCGCGACTCCTTGCTAATCTGCACGTTCTGAGGTCACGCCTTCATTTAGACTCAAACTGCATATCACCTCATACAAGCCACTGTGACATCACGCAACCACTACATAGCCACAGGAGGAAATTACGAACAATCTTTGTCACGACCTCGTCCGTAAACCCAACGTTTCTGACAGAACCTCTATGCAGTTACTTACGAGTTCTATTTACCAACCTGAGAGTGCCTCCGACTTCTGTTGGAGAAAGTTGAAGTTACATCGAAACCGTTACTTCATTTCTTGCTTACACCGTAGCACAGAATGTGAGTCAGAAGACGGATTGAAATGTCATTTTGCAGCTCGCCATCGAAACTCAGCAGTCTACCCGCCGTCCAGAGTCAGGGCCTCCAACCTCATCTGCATCACATGTCACCAACGACCCAAAAGAGTTTGTCACTACACAGCCCTCCGAACATAACTGTGGAAAAATCGGTTGCCTTTCAGCTTTATAACCCCGGTAGTCGACAATGAGCGATATCTGTCGTCATAACTTTCCAGATGCACTCTCTCCTGAAGTAGAGCAACGGAAAAACTTGAATGTTCGGTTAATGTCATCATTCCCAAGCGGTGGTGTGGCAACCATTAAGCGATGACCAGCACATTTGTTATGGAAATCGTCTACATCTAGTACAGTGACACAGTTAACCGCCAAACCCGGTTGTCTCAGCAACCAAGTCACATCATTGAAATCGCCCAAAATGACATCCCTTAACCTGTCCATGGACCCGTGCATCGCCATCCTCAGGAGCCCTCAAGATATCCGTTGCCACGCAAGGAGTTGCTAACCATTCCGAAAACATTTCTCTTTAATAGCAATCCCCACTTACTCTCTACATGTACAATCGACCTTCCAGTAAAATAGTGACTCTCGGATTGTAATTCCAGGGCCCGGTACCAGTCCTTACGTTTTCAGACCTCACAAACATCTATTAACTCAATCACACCAACGTATCAACACATATGTCATCTGTATCTCGACAATTCACCACCAGTAGCTTACGCCTCAATACACATTCTCATTAATAGATGTCACCACTACGATCGCAATGTACGAACATAATGACCCACCGATAAATCAATCGTCCATCTCCACCACGACTCACTTTATCAGTAAACACACTCTACCCCCAATTTACCAGACGTACCATAATCCACCACCCTCAACAAACCACTCAACATACTTTTTCGGACACCTGGTCCTATCACCAGTGCTGGCAAATGTTCTCCTACTCACGAATCCCCTGATCACCTTTCCACCAGCACAAGCGAAAGCATATTACCAATGAAGCTAGTATTCAATGATATAACATTGTGTTAACTATCGCCAACACGCTGAAATCAGAGCACGTTTCCTTTATGTCAGGTCCACATGTTCCTATTGAATGTTCATCCATTAAACCCGACTTAATAATCTTCAAAAGTTACGTGATATTCATAGTGGAGGTTGCCGTCTGTGATTCCATCGAATGAACACGATGGGTCAAACAAAAGTAGAGACTACAAAAAATCTCGTACCACAATCACAAAAGTTTTCTCGGTGATTGTAATCCTAAGTTCACGAAGGTTATCCACACACTGTTTAAGCTTAACAGTCACGGATTTATTCGTCTCTTTTCCCCACTAAACCATACAATCCCCAGAATTTTCCAAAACAAAGCATGGTGGCGTGTTTCACTTTCATAGAGAGTGCCATGGAGATGTATGACATTTGTATACGAGGAAACAACACACATTCCACTTTAAACGATCGCGGCAATACTCTGAATAACTTCACCTATCACATGTAGCCTCACTCTACTCTGAATATCAGTTTAATCGTAATTTCATTTATGTTGGGGACGTAAAAATCCACTCAATGATCACCTATATCGTATAGGATTGCTAAAAATGACACTAGATTTACTTGGTGTTGGTCCCATGTGTTTTACCTATCTCTGAGATCACGAGTCCAATTAGACACTTCTCGTGCGGCCAATTACGACAGTTAGGCTGTTTCAGTTGAATAACTCAGTCTGTGACCTGACCTAATCTGACAAGATAGTCTCATGGTAGGCCAAGCCAGTCATCTAACTTCCGGTGAATTGAAAAGTAATCAGCGGTGGATGAAAGTAGGGTTGGAATTCACGCATTTGTTCCAACAGAGTCGAAAAGTCAAACCATATCCATCCTGTGAATACGTATTAGGTATGCGATCTATCTATGGTCATTCCGGATAAGAGGAGTGAGGGCGCCAAGCAATACATTGACGCATTCTATGCATAAAACTAGTAGTTGTCAAAAAATAACAGGCGTTCAGTACAAACACAGGTGTCGTTCATCGATGTCTGGGCGAATCTGCCGCCTGAGCGGCTGGCAACTATCCGCAGTTATAACTGCGTTGACAGATCTGCTGTTTCATTCTCATCCTGCAACGTGTGCCGTCATCCGTTAGTAGGATGTCAAGCTTGATTAGGGATCACACTTGGACCCAAGGCTCAACGAAGCTGTATCAACTGGACTGAAGTAAATGATCGTTTGTGTTCCACATGGCTTAGTGTTTCGGCCAAAGTCTCCAGACGCAGACCAGGAAGATGTTGTTCATTTGTTACGTTTGTATATTTGTTTTAGTTTAAAAGAAACTAATTTCCGACCACTTTTAAGATATTCGCAGTGTTCTGACAAACAATATTAACAGTACAAAGCTCACTGATTTTACTTCGGAGAAACTACAGAATGATATAGTCAATGCCGTGGATTGACCGGTAGTCATCCAGAACATTAAACAGATTCCACGCTCAATCTGAAGACTACTAGTAATGAAAAGACGTCTAAAACTAGTGTTAAGAATTTGTCGACAAGTGATGTCTGAATTATTGTCCGTAGTTTTATTTACAACACAGCATTCTCCTCAAGCCGGACGAGGTGGCGCGGTGCAAAGTCCGTCATGTGCTTGGATTCTATAAACTTTCGATTTTAGTGCGTACGTGCACTGAATTGACAAGTCCCATGTACGTGCGATAGGAGCCAGACAGGAAGTGAAAATACGAAGAAGTAGGAGGCCCGATTTATAATATGTCAGTTGTAATAGTTCCCGCATAACACTAAACGACACCGATGCGCGATGGTAACTAGGGAGGCTGGAGATTCAGCTGTCGAGCGCGCAAGCATGCTGGAAGTGTGCATGGTGCTACTGGCATGCATAAACCGACAAACATGTAACCAAACTAATGCGATCACGTGTATCAAACGGACGGCAGACAACCATTCTTATGATTCTATGCACAATGTGAATTAGTGCTTCAGGAAGTATTTTTACACATCGTACTTCAAGCAGACTGGGTTAATCTCCAGGTCAATACACAGTGACCGTTTTTAACTGTTCAACCGTTCTTGATCTTCCGTTGTACGTCATGTTTGAGGCAATCCTTATAATAAAACTAGGAAGGACGCTGATGGCCACGCAATGTTTTCTTCTCTCTGACTCACTAGTCGTTGAATACCTCACTGACATAATCATACATAATGCGGTCCAGCCCTTTCTCGTTAAAATCATATGCAGTCACATATTCTAAGTCGATCTAGTGCTAAAATCAGCCTTTGTAATGTCTGACGATGTAACTGTTTTCAAACACTAATGATTCACACCAGTGCTGATCACTCCTGTAACGCTCCTATGAATGATTTCACTCAGAGTACCTACCCAGTCCTTGAGTTTTGATTCATGTTATCTTGTTACTGGAGTAGAGCAGAAACGAGGCTTTCCAACAACCTTGCCAAGACAAAATATCATTTTGTCACTTAACACGATCCAGTACGCATCAAGATACAGCAAAAACAAACACTAAACTTTCGTTCAGCAGTTACTTCAGCAAACGAGCTCCACGGTGGCGCCAAAAACCACATTTTCAAGACACAATACTTTGAATATGTCATATATGGGAGTCGTCAATCGAAAATTCCAATTCGGATTGTGGCGCACTGCTTACAAAGCGTCCATTTTCTTCTTGAGCTTTGTTGATGCATTGAATGATGAATCGTTTGCCTGTTCCTTTCGTAGTCTAGTCTGAATTTTGTTCTTCATTTTTCTCCTACCTGGAATGCGCTAACATGCACTCGTATAATGAACTACTTCTTATATCACAATTTACATATCTTTCTTGTCATCTTACATTTTGTCATTGCAGTCTCTCTCTCTCTGTTTATTTTCCGAGAGATAAGGGTTTCCTTTTCGTGCTGACCATTCAATTGGCTAACCTGCATTGGCTGGCTGGACACAGAGGCCTCACTCACACACCTACTGGTCTTATTCCTCCGGGTTTACGCCGGATATGTGGTTTGTGAATGGAACCGCAAGTGGTGCAGCGCAAGCCACTTGGGTGATGGTTTAAAGCACAGGCGTCCTTTAACTTCGGTCACTGTGACATGCTAATCCGTTTCGGATGCCGCCAACAACAACAACAAAGCGTCCTGAACGTCGGCTCCCTCAGTAGCACTGCATAGTCTGTCATTTTCTCGTGCACTATGGACAGTGCCTGTTGTGAGATACGTTTGGGCAAAGCTTTTCAAATAGTGCCTAAATATCGTGTTGAACTTCTTAGTGATCTCGCCTGTGTTTATACTGAATCCAAAATAAATAGCAACCGGTCGTGCTCTCCGTTCTATACTGAATCCTACTGTATTCCGCTGACTCACTGTTGTTCATTGTTTGACATTGTCCGTCCCCGTCACAACCGTGAAACAGTTTTAGCCGCTGAGTAAGGCCGTCGGAACTGATTGACCAACTGGCTGGTCCGTGTTGCTACGACCGCTTTCCCGAGCAGTTACTGACGGTCACTTTGCTAGTAGCAGAGTCAACTGACCATAAGTCTTGCCGCAAACACACTTACCGTTTGAAGATTATGTATCAACATCCTCATTAACACGGATTTAGGCACGCGTGCAGCTTAGTCGGGATCAACTGATCGTAGGAGCAACTTTCTGGCCATGCAACACGTCACGCTCCAGCAGAGGGCAGCATTTCAGCCAAAATTGCATAAGATGCCAGATTAGTTCTGTTTGATTTTGTTATACAAACAGTTAATTGCAGTATGCACTTGTGAAGTTGCAGCGAAATGTTATCGGATACATGTCACAGATTTATATTGTTGACTTCTCTCGTCAAATTTATTGGGTAAACATTGTTTCAAAGAATCATTAATTTTTTAGGCAATTAGTCCGCCTATTTTCGACATGTCAGTTCCATCATTTGTGGAGAGTTATTTTCCTTAACTCGAACACACACCCAAATGTTTTATTAGATTCTTTAGGGTCACCTTCAGAATGTCGTCCATGAGAAATCTCTGCAGTAAGGGGAGATTAAACATCCTTGTTAAACGTTAACTGAAGTAAATGACACTGAAAATGGTTGTATCCTTTTACTTATCCTAGAATGTATAACGAGTAGCATCTGTCTGTGTGATCGATAACTGTCCCCATGGGCATAAAACGTGAAGTGTGGATAGCTTGTCAGTACATAATAGTGTAGTGAGGAGGAGCGATCGTGCTATACCACCACTGCTATTCAGTAGTGCGGTAACACCGCAGATTTTCACATTGAATTAGCCGCAGGAAAAATACAAGAAGAAACATCGGAGTTCAGCATCGCATGAAATGGTTCTTGATACGTAAGGGAATTGAGCATTGACGTCTGTAGCAACCGGGAAAGTCTGGGCCCAGTGCCGTACGCAGATGAGTGTTTTCATTTGTTATCATGTCTAGACCCATAACCCATGTATTGCTTTCCTGAATAAATAACCCTTGCGTCATCCGCGTTCTTGGCTCATAACATTAGTAAGTACATTATCCGAGCTGAAAACACTCACCATTGTCTGAAACAACAATCAAATTTTCTAATCTTTGAAGTTCAAAAGGATGACCCCAACATAATGTACATTGAACGGTGAAGTTTCGTGTACATGATTCGTCTTACTGTTAACAGTATTAACTCCTGAAGGTTCTCAGTTAGTCTCATATAGATCAATGTCATCGCGTTTCCAGTCTGTAAACTTGGCAAAGAGGGTAGATGTAGTCGGTCATCAGTTTAACTGATTGTTATCAACATAAGTTTAAGAAAGATTTCTGCTGTTTTTAGCCCAAATAAATAAACAGTAACTCTCTTATTCTCTATTCGGTCTGTATATCCTTGTAACCAGATACGAATAATTTTCACAGAAGCGATTGACGGTAGATACTTCCGATTATTTTTCCATTCCATCTAATCTGCTTGAATATCTCGTGGTGAATTGCACTATTACGAGGACGTGTAGGATACCGTCAACCGAGGTTATAGGCTGGTTGATAGATCGTCATGACTTGGATTACTCTACTTCGATCAGTTTCCACGCAAACACCTTAACTGCCCAAAAACTCTGTTAATTAATCGAAAGTTTGACTGACGTAGACTGATCGCGACATTCATATTTATATAACCTTTTCAGACAAACCTTTTGAGATAGAGGCCCTACAATGAGGCTTCAGTCTTTTTAGACGTCGCCAATGGTGCGTATTCTTGTCCAAACCTGGGTCGAAACTTTGACCCATTTTCTCATGGAACAACGGTGGTGAGCAATGAGCCCGCGGCCCCATGGTTTACACGGTCGAACTAGTTCTGAACGCTTGACCCCACTCGCCCATGAGCACTTTTCAGGTTGTCTAATCCTTTCGAGAAAAGATACAGTAGCCGACCTGTTATTTCCAAACTTCTCTGTCGGTCTGGGGTTATGTAAAAATTTCCTTTGTTGAGCAACGTATTGATTGTTGACAAATAATCTGAGATTTGATTCAGAATACCCTTTTTTTCAAACAACAGATTTCAGTTTCATTCTTCATAGAACTTGTCAGCATTGCGCACTCTTGATACGACCGCGATTTGAATCCAGGCCCATGTTCCCATGAGACATTTGTGTTGACCATTCTACCACTGACCATAGTTTAGAGCACGGTGCACTAAGTCGTTTATCCCAGATGCGAATTTATCAGACGTGGAATACAAAAAGACCGTTGAGAACAAAAATCGAATAGTTATCTGACAAAATATACAATTGGTCTCGTACAGCCCTATAAAGGGCACCGACGTCAACGTTAGCTAGAGGGTTAGAGACCGGTCGTCAACTAGCGAGTAAACCGCAGCTGTGTGATACGGGTTCGCGCCACATCGTCAGATGGCAAGCGGACAAAAAATTGGACAGTATACATTACGTGAACTTTCTTAATAGCCTGGGTACAATATGCAACTGAGTGTTGGTACTATTTTACATATCATTCCGCATGTAGGCCAGTGTAATCTTCAAGTCGCTACAATAGATCTGAAAGTGCAAGCTTATGCAGCATCGTATAGTTTCATTGTATCCAGTTTCCATCGATTTTATCGACCAACGTCGCCTGAAATCTGACCACCAGTGTGATGTGTGGGGGGTTAACGCGATAAGGTCACCTGTGTCAGAAAGTTCCAAGCAAAAGCGGTCGGATTTGTGTGAGTTACAAGACAGATATTGTAAACCAGTCCCATAGAAACAAGATTTTGCATTGATCTTCGTGTACGATAAAAACCTGTGAACCGTTGGCTCTTGCTAGTCAATTCAACAGCCTTTTTACTGATTGACGATTTACCAGTTAGATACCTTGATTTATCAGCTTATCAGACGGTTAATCAATACTAGCATACAGCGCGCTCCTGAGGAAGTTTCACCCCACTTCGCTATCGCGAGCGTGGTAAATTGTGCAGTGAAATTAGGTGCGCATAAGAGTATCGATTTACCCAACACAACTATTCAAGCGAGGGTTTAAACTTAAAAACTCGACTGAACAAATTGTTTATAACGTGGAAGATGTCAAGTTACACTGAATAAGTCTGTGAACTGACTGATTCATTAACTCATACTAAACGTTAAGTAGTCGGGGGTTTGGTTAATTTCGAGTTGTACACCACCCACAATTGATTGTAGTTATCGCACTTCCATAGACTTACACTAAACGATCGACACAAAGATTTAGTCAATCGTTTGTGTACATATGAAACGGAAAACGCTGATCGGGCGAGTAAGTACATTGTATTTTACCATTACGAACTCCTTCCAAAAATACGATGATCTTAGGATGTCATCAGGGAAGTGTATCAAATCGATATATGCTGTCTCAAGCACGTGATCATTTGATCAAGTTTTAGTTAAAAGTATGCTTTTTCCAATTAGAACATAGCCTTAAGAACGACCGTCCCGCTACGGTAACTGCTTAATATCTATCACCACTGTGTTGGCTTTGATAATAACTTCTTTCCCTATCTTTATATCTTTCAGATGTCTGATTCCATGTGTCGACAAGTACGCATTCTAGCCAGCACAGGTTTTTAATTTGACAGTCTTCGATAACAGTGCAATTCAACCGATCACAAACGTGATCAGTAAGGTTAATACTCGTTGATCGATTGATGTTGGAATGATGTTTAAACTTTTCTGGTTGAATTATGGCTACGCCTCCTCCGTTTTCAAGGTTTAGGCGCTGATGCTGTCAACCACTTAAAAGGCAGATGGTTTGTGACACATTCTCATAGACTTTCTAATTCACAGTATTTCTGAAGAGTACCAGTCCGTTTCTTCCGTTCATTCAAATGGCACTTCATACAGCCGGCGAAAGTGACTGCTGTCCGTGCCTTTCCGTTTGCATTAGAACATGGCATGAGTATTTGGCAGGTATTTCGGTCTCACGAACTCTTCTGATGGGATTTCGTACTTACTATGGGAAGCCACTAGGTCGTGACATTATTCAAGCTGCTGCAACCAGTTTCGTTCAATCTATTAGTATGTGTCCATCACTCATTTCTGTGGTTTATTTTTTCCAGTTTGGTTTCGTATTTACGTCGCATGTCTTCCGTTCCAAGATAACATCATGCCAATTTTCACTTGAGAGCTGCATAAAAAAATATCATTCCACCAGTCTCATATACTCAGTCGAAACGTACTAATAGCGATCAATCGACATTCGTTAACGGCAGAATCAGGGTGTTATTCAGCAATGAAGCTAACCAAAGGAAAGTATTGCAACATTTAGTGACACTAACTTACGATGAAATCACCGGATAAAACACTAATATCAGTCGGAATAAGATCAAACCATAAAC
This sequence comes from Paragonimus skrjabini miyazakii, assembly GCA_014338405.1. Classification (NCBI taxonomy): domain Eukaryota; kingdom Metazoa; phylum Platyhelminthes; class Trematoda; order Plagiorchiida; family Troglotrematidae; genus Paragonimus; species Paragonimus skrjabini miyazakii. The sequence goes on from JTDE01000630.1 coordinate 194,466, forward strand.
AATCTTGGGTGGTCCACCTGGTTTATTTTCACCCCCTTTTGAAAGGAAGTACTGTACTCCAGTTTTGCTCGTCAATACTACATAGCCTTATCACTACCAGGCTTTGAACTCCGGCCGTGTTCTCATGAGACAAGACTGTTAGCCAGTGCGCCGTTTACCTCACATTAAGCATGACTGAATTATCATATACAAACGCTCAGCCATATAAGCTTGTAGATAATATTCAGATTGCCCGATTGCATCAAGGGGAGAAAGTAATCGCCCGTTGTCTCTCATAATGACCGGTGCCAGAGGGCCCCTACACACGAACGTCACCACAACTGATCATGTTGCACCACTAGGGATCCCGTTCACACACAAACTGTATCCAACGTGAAGCCGAAGGGCCAAGGGTGGAAGGCGTGTGAACGAAGGCTTTTATGGTCCAGGCGGCCAAGGCTAGCCATCTAGGTGAGAGAATACTGTAGAAATTAAACCGTCAACTATCAAATACATGAAGTAGAAAGACCACAACAGTAAGTTTCAGGCGAGGAGGCAGATGATCACTACAGTCAAAGTTTCTGAAAAGGTGAACGGCTAGTTTATCTAACAACGAAGATAGTCAACTGATGGGAATGAAAGCTAACATATACTTATAACCTAATTAATCTATCCTGTTCCTGACCTGATCAACCTCCCTGCGCTGACGGTTTACTGTGTACAAACGGATGATCTATCAATTCGGGATGGCCAACACATTGGGCGCGGCCCCACATGGTCATGCCACCACTACCAATTTCGCGTGCGTTTTTTTTGAGTAGTGTGTTTGAATTCGAGGTCACACGGCTGTCGCTTCTTGAACTTTTGGACGGCCATCTATTTCGCACTTTTCCAGAAGGTTCGGTTAATGGCTACTTCCTTCCATGATCTACTATCTACATTATAAAACAAAAGACTTGCTTGAGTAACATATTAGTGTCCCATCTTTTGGCCACTAAAAGTTCGTTCGTTTGCTTTTAGCCACCTGTATAACAGCTGTCTCCTGATTTGTTTGCCAGTCTAGCGACGGATCTATCTTAACCAATGAGGCTCGGTAGGCAGCTCAGTGTACAAAACTTTGAACAACAGGCAGGGATCTTTATTTGTATCTTCACTCTGTGATTCTTCTGCATACGTCTTCTAAGATGTGGAAAAACGGCGATAGCCTTTGACCATACAGGCTCACACAAACCTGCATCAACTCGTCTCACTTGTCCTTATCAGTCACCCCTGATGTCTCGAAGCTATTCACTGAGTGGATGGTGAGTGCTACGGACTATCATCTACTTGTACTCATTATTTAGGTCTGCTGTTGAAACCAGAAACGTGTCTTTATTCCCTCACATCAGACGCAAAATAACGGCACCTTCTACACAAACAATTCATGTTTTTGGCGCTGGATACGATTCACGGTCTGCCGCCGCGGTCGTCTTCTTGAGGAATTATGGATGGGGGGGTGTCTTTGAAGCGAACGGCGAATGCGCGTCTGAGAATAGTCTTCGTCTTTGAGATCTTCAGTCGTCTAACATCCAGTCTTTGTCGCTGGACGGCTGATCTACAATAGCAAGGCTCTCAAACATGAATTACCAACTTGGTTCTGACCGTCTTTTCGTCTGTGCTACATCCGACCCCGCACATTATTTATGTGCTACCACACATTTCACTGATATTGATCCCAGGATTCATTGCCGTACGACAGCATAGGCAATACTATTACGCATTAGATAGGCAGCTTTTGGTTCCATCTTCAGGTTATAGATCTTCTAGACACATCTCTCAAAACATCTGTTGTATCTTTAGTTGAAAGTTCAATTAGTGCGCATTGGTTGCATTCGTGCCATAAGCACACAGTGTAAAACATGCACACGAATATCATCGTAAAAATGGAGCCAAGGCCGGTCAACGTGACTGCAGCAATGTAGCCAACTGATTCGTGGAGCATGGCTGTCCGATGATAACCTAGACACACACACACACGTGCACACGGCCAAATGGTCCGTAGGCCAATCAATCAATATCCAGACTGAGACACACAAGCACGGCTCCGATAAGAAACAACAACGTCTGAAAACAGCCTTTATCTTGGCCACATCTGCTCACTCAGTTGATTTGAGTGTTTGAACCCAATGTGTTTCAAGCACGGACACATGAAATTCGAACTCGGATTTACGCGGAACAAAACAGACACCAAAATGAAAAAGACACCATCTGATACACGTGCCAGAATTCACCACGTACAGATTTCAAACAGCAAAAACCGTCAGTTGATACTCATGCGGTCGTGCGTTAGAGTTTCATTACAAACCGAACGTCAGACACTGAACCTCAATGTACGTACGCGTGCGTAACGAGTTGTGTTCTGTCGTGTAAGTATGATGTCGTCCGGTACCTACATTTGACGCCAGCAAACTGTGGTCAAGAAGGCGATCAGCAGCACAACAGATTCTCGTAAGCTGATCGGTGTATCTGACAAATTTGACTTCAATAATCCGAATCTATTCCACTAATTTTCTCTCACAAAGACTGTAGTGACTGTGAATAAAAAAACCGACATAAGATTTGGCTAGTGATATAGTAGACAATATAAGCCGACCGTAGACACAGAGTAACTGAGCTAATCTCAGTACAATTCGGTTTCCAGGAGGAAGCGGCTTGAGTCAGGAATTGTTCATTTTCTTGCACCAGTGGGCCTCTGAGGGCACGCACTGTTGCAACGATAAAAGAAGGAAATTCTTTACTTCTATGCGTAAACATAAGGGCTGCCGAAAAAAATCTAACTAGTTCAATCTAACTGTGCTATCAGAACACAACATGTTCACAGCTACCACCGATACACACAAGTTCAATTGCCCGTTGAAAAGGCGTAACACAGGAGCAAAGTGAATGGCTTACGTGAAATTATGCCCTGAGACCTAAGCTTCCAAACATTCAGACCAAATTTGCAGACGAAATAACCGTAACCTAAGAACGGATACTATTGATAGCGAAAAGATGAATATTTCACTAACTCAAATAAATGAGAAGGGTAATACAAAAAATGAAGCCAATGTAAGTAAATCTCTCATGATAAGTCCAGAAAAAGAAATGGTAAACACTGATCAAGCTTTCTCTTGAACTCTACCAAACTATTAAAAGTACTCTGATGTTTGAAAGTATTTTCCAACCATGGTTACCCGGCACACAAAAGAATGTGACTTAATCGATGCAGATAGAAAGTTGTACATAATTGGAACAAAGATTCCGCTCCAACCTTGAAGATCTCTTTAAGGATTAATAATTTTCCCATGTGGTCCCCTCTCAAACTCCTTCGCGCAAGAGAAAAATGATCAAGTCTTCCTAATCTCTCCTCATACGAATTACCCTGCATTTCTTCTAGCAGACTCGTGAAACACCTTCGAACTTTTTCAAGCATCTCTACCATGTTCGAATTTCAGGCCTGTACGCAATAATTCAGATGTTGCCCCGCGTATGGTTGATAAAGCGACAACGACACTTCTGTTTTCCATGAGACGAATTTTTCACAACGTATACAACGTCTGACTTCCTTCTGTGGCTGCCTTCAGACACTGCTTGCAGTTCTTAAAATCCCATCATATGAGCACCCCCAAGTTCCCGATTATCTCCGCCCCCCTTAAATCCTTCTCCCTTTCGTTAGCAATTTTCAACCTTGTCTGATTTACAGCAAGCAACTGACGACTGTTGTATACGTCCAGGGATAGCTGCTATTAATTTGACCATCTTTGAACGATATGCAGATCCTCCTGCATGCAGCAATTATCGGGACTTCCCACAGTCTCCATACTATCAGCAAAGATATAATATGAACACTAAGTTCTTGATGAGGTCAGTGACGAATATTGGAAATAACAATGACCCCTGATACACCATACTAACAACCGCATCCTTCGTGGACTTTTCTTCTGCCATCTCTAAGTGAAAGCCCAGTTCCTAGGCAATTCTTGCAACCATTCTAGTAGTCTTGAAGGAAAGCCGAAAACTCCAAGTTCTAGATTAGTAGCTGGTGGTTCATTGAATCGAATGTTCTTCTGAAATTCAACCTCGGCTCTTGCACCCTTATTTAGTCTTCTAATGATCTGGAGAAAGCAGATCAAGTTTATGAGGAAATACTTAAGCCGTACGAACCCATGTTGGTCAGCAGACAGAAAGCTTAATAATTTTATCCATTTTCATGACAACTGATGTCGGACTTATTGATTAATAGGTTCCCACTTCACGGTTTTTTCCCTTGTGAATGGGTACGAACCGGGCTTTCATCCAGACATCTGAGATGGTGGCCTTCTGCAGGGTGAGATGAAACATCTCTGTGAGAGATTTCAGCAAAAAGTTGCTTAAAGATTTCAATATCCTCGCATGAATACTGTCTAGCTCTACCGTTCTGTTAATAACTAATCTATCCAACCTGTCTTTTATTTCATCCCCTTCTATCTCAAATCCCTCTTTCACAGGTCCTCTTACAGTCACTGTATTGGGTTCAGTTGTGGTAGCTCCTGGGATATAACTGTCGACTGCACTATCAAATCTATCCGTAGCATGATCTTTGCTGCTTATTGCTGAGTTATCCAATAACTGAACAGTACAGAATTGTAACCAATAAAATCCGAGGCAATTAGATTTGAAGATTAGTCACTTTCAGTCAGGCAGCAGCCAAAAATGTGATTGATCAGCAGTGCATACGTGAGAGTCCTCTCTCTTAAAGAACATGATAAGTCTCAATTTTATATAGATCCAATGGTTTCGACAAGCGTAATGAATGTCGGAGCTCCTCTTATGTACCTGTAGTTAATCCTTGTGTCAAAGCAGACTATCCGAGATTTGTCTGTATATCAACATCCTCTGCCAACCTGTCTGACTCAAACGCCTCCACGCTGCAAAGTCAAACACGGTAGGATTGTTGAGGCACAGTACGTCCGTTAGTCAACTGCAGATCAGATTGGCTTCCTTCAGAGGTAATAACTAACAGGCCGTCAACTTGCCTTGTGAGGCAACCTAATGTAAACTGGATCCGACTCCTTCAATTGTATTCCTCCCCTGTCGTGTGAACTTTTTTTCTAAATCACAAGTGGTTTTAAATCAGCAACAACTTCCGAGGGCCATCCAGATTTTAAGAAACGTTTTATTTTCGACAATACCAAATCTTTATTCGTCAATCAACTTATCAGTTCACTTCAAACAGGCGTTGTACCTAAGTACTGCATGTGGCTGATCAATTCGAGTGATCAACTTACTGTTGGCGTTGAGCTAATAAACAGAAGGCGACAAAAGGCATTAGCTGCAGTGTTGCTGACTCCATTGATGTAGAGAACTTTGTAACGGTAGGCGCTTAAAAGCAACGTCCATTTTCTTATTTTCGGTTAATACATGTTGAATTCCTTTTGTCTCTCCGAACAGTACTAACAACGTTTTGTGGTCTGTTTGGATTTTAAAGAATAGCCCCCAGGAATATTTGTGAAATCGTTTGACTCAGAAGATGACAGCTAACAACTTCTCGTCTAACTGGAAAAAAATTTTCTCAGACGGTTGCAAAGTTCGTGAGACAAATCACTTCGTCTGAGGGAAGTCTTCCATTTGATGACAAAGTACTGTACCAACTCCATATGGGGACGTCTCACACTGGAGTGTTAATAGTTTGTATGGATAGTAAAGAACGAAAAATGAAGAAACGCTCGCTTTCACTTAACGTATCAATGAATGTCTGACGCTGCACTAAACCCCAAGCTGAGGGTGCGTGTTTGTGTAACAGTGCGCAAGAGGATAAAGTATCGTGCACGCTTGCCTTAAGAAATGGCAGTCATGTGACAGCATTCCTAAAAGAGAACCGAGCTTGCCTTCGTTTCTATATTCGAGTGCAACAAGTATGAGTTGCAGTTTAGCCCTCAACATGTGCAAGCCATTTTTTTCGAATCGGTATCCGACACAAAAAGCAGAATCAACGACGAACTCACTTTTCACCTACTTCAGCTTTAATCTGACTTGCTAGAGAAGATCAGGCATCACGATTAGTATGTGCAAATTTTTGGCTGTTCTGGATCCGATGATTAGGATTCCAGCTAAATACGAACAAGTCAAATGAATGTTTCTTATAAGGTTGTTTATAATCTCTTCGTAAATTGCCGGGACTGAATTAATGCCAGAGAGATACTGTGCATTGATGAAGGCTCGTGTGCCTAGGACTGTATTGTAAACACGAGATGATTCAAGTTCCACGTGGAGATAGGCCTGACTAAAGTCTTTCTTTGTAAATTTTCTGCCACCGTCGAGTGTAGCCCACAAACCTTCTATACAAGGTGGGGGTACTTGTCTAATGTGGGAGAGTGGTTCACGGTTAATTTGAACTCTTCACCGATCCATCTGGTTTACTAACAGGAACGCTCGGGGTTTTCCATTTGTAGTTTAGACCAAGAATAATTGTGTTGCCTTTCTGTAGCCGAGTTAGCTCCTCTTATACTTTTGACTGTTTGGAATAAGGTAAGGTCAGTGTTTCGGTTAACCAAAACACCGACCTAAAACGTGATTAACAACCGTTGTAAAGTGTATTATAACTTAAGCATCAGTTGCAAATGATCGTAGCTGTCACAATTCTACAGTCGTTTTAGTTAGACCCTCACGAAAAGAAACAATAGACTCGAGTCTCATTCTTGTTAGAACTAGTCAGTAGTGCATATCCTAGCCAAGGCCGGTATTTGAACCCTGACCACACTTTCTTGAGGCAACCCTGTTGACGATTACAACACTGGCCTCGCCATATATGCAGATGATGTATCATGTTTGAACACTTAAACGTTTTCTCCAGTGAATATTGCTCAGGTTTCCGGTCGCCTGGACGAGAGACAGTAACTGTCCTGTTAACTCTAATTAATGATCCCACGACTAGGACTTCTTTCCAAGCTGTAATCACCTGTTGAAAAACATGTTGGGTATTGATAAGTGATAAGAGATTTTCATTAATCTAAGGTGAAACTGCGCTCATATTTGATCGCAGCTGCAACATTCCCATAGACTTTTCAATCTCGAGGCGTGGATTACCCACAAATGAGTGCGACCAAGCGTTCGCATAAAATAATTGAGTCTTGTCTAATGTTAGGTCAATGACACAGTCGTTAGCACGGTTGCCTCATGAAAGCGTGGCCAGGATTCAAATCCAGGACTTGGCATATAGTGGTACTACTGACTAGCTCTAACAGAAGTGAAAGTCGAGTCTAGTGATGTTTTCAAAAAGAACTGATTGAAGAGTCTATGGGAATGCGACGGCAGAGATCACTTGTAAGTGATATTCAACTTATACAACAAGAATCCTCTACTACACGCCGGCAATTCATTTGATATTGGTTGGAAATTCATTAATTTGGCAAGTTCATCTTCAAAAACACCTGAGCATTGGGATGGAATATTAGTAAATTAAAGTGTCCTGTAACCCTATCTACCGAATCTAACGTTTCTGGCTGACTTTCATTCAATCTCGACTCAGCAGATTCGGGCAATCCCGAGTTACTACGTACATAGGTAAAGTTCGTTTTCCCCGCTATCACACTGCACAGGGACAGCTCCAGAGTCGACCGTCCGGTGGTTGATTGGCTAAAATTTTGAACAAATGTTTGACAGAGACGGCGCTGATTACTGTTACCGACACCTTGATATCAGGTTCTGCACGAAGGGGGTTATCTTGCCATTTCCAGTTTGTAGTAAACAAGTAGGTATGCGCTAGACCCTCGTCCACTAACAATTTAAAACGCCTTTCCTGAATGGCAACTGAAACGCAGTCCCAACAGCCATCAAACCAAAAGAACACAATAGGGTTGGAAAACAAACCGTATATTCCAAGCAGTGGTTGAAAATGTGATAAGTAGTTAGTTCTAGCTTAGTCTTGGACCAAAGGCAACAACCAAGAAGAGAAGGAAAAGCGCGATGTGGGCCACAGCCCACTCGGCGGCGGTCAGAAACGCGTCAGGCGAAAAGTGCGTGGAACTTTCCAGTGCGCTAAACAACGCTCGAATAGGTCCTGGTTAAACGACCTTGAAGATTGGAATAGTAGGTGAATCGTTAGGAAATGGGCAAGCATTCGTTGCGTGCAATTAGTTGCACGACTGAAGAAAGTGGCACTGAGTTCATATCAGGCCTGCTATAGCAGGCGTACACAAAATCATGCGTACAAAACATACAACCGTGAAAACACGGTTGCAGCCGGGATCCTTAGAGAAGCCAAAGGATCGCTGGTCACTACAAGTTGAATAGAACGGGGTGGAGGTTGGGAAAAGCTGTCTGTTTGACACAAGGTCTATTTAGATAGAACCGTCGACAAATTTAACTGACGATTGAGGCTTTGACAGTGGACAGATTTTTATAGGAAACACTCGGACCGAGTGTTCATTTTTGTTGTTGTCTGTTGATGACCTCACTCCTTGGCCGAAAAGTGTTGGTTTTCAAATCGATTGTACGTCAGTGCTTTGTTCGAATGTCTCGGCGAACCGCCGGTTGATCTAGCAAAAACCTGAACCGCGTCCGCTTTTGTTTATTGTATAAACGTGGCTAACAGCTTAGGAATGTTTTTTTGATTGTCTAACAATGACACAAGCCTTATTGCAGGTTATTAATAATTTTTCACGTGTTTGCTATTTCTGGATACAGAAATTCAAACACTGCAGAGCAATTTCACCCACAAATTTGGTAGGCGGAATTTTGTTATAACCTCAAACGGGCATAGCTTCTGGAATGCAGGCTACAAAAACATTGACACCCACATCCTGAACTTTAATTAACTTCAAAAAGCAATATCTCACAGTACAAATATGATAGCATATTCCCCACAATTCACCCAGTGTGTCAGATGCGTCATTGTCAATGCCTAGTGCATCAAAATGCTGCTAGCACTTATCATCAAGCAACTGCCGTAGTACTTTGATTTCATGGACTTCTGAAAGAACAGTATTTTGTCGCAACACTCGTAATAAGTTCAAGTAGTCCATATGTGTCTGCTTTAAACGGTTCCAAAAAAGATAGCAACAGCCCTTTACATGCAGCACACCGAAGGTGTGTTAGTAAACATATCATATCTCGTATATATATATATATATATATATAT